>JAZKJV010008990.1:600000-906172 GCA_037367405.1 Ottelia alismoides
TTCCCCGTGTCTTTTTGTACATGTGATTGTGTTTGTATGCTTGTGATTTGGCTTGCACATGATTCTTGTGTCATTTCACTACAAGAAAATTGATCTAAGGCAACGAATAATTTAATATTCATTGTCATACCTTCCGTAGTTAAATATATAACAACGAATATTATTTGTTGCTTACTTCTTTAAATTCGCAACGAATAATGGTATTCGTTGCTATATTCGTCGCAACGAATCATATAACAACGATTATTCATTGTCGTTTTCTTCTAATCGTTGCTAAATATGGCAATAATTAGAGTGAATTTTAACTAATAATTCAAGGGAAAATCGTCGTTATATGCACCTTTAATAACAAATATGACATTCATTGTTAATAACAAGTACAAAAGTTTGACAACGAATAATATTCGTTGTTATATCTTTTACATCGGAAGATATAGTAACGAATATTCAAATTATCCGTTGTCTTAGGTTCAATTTCTTGTAGTGTTTAGTTTGCTTGTTAATCTGTCAAGTGGTCGGTTCGATGCATACTTTTGCAATATTCATGGGATTGTTTGTTCCCAATAGAGAGGAATCAAGCTTGTTCAAATGGTGGATTATAAGTCAGAGTTTGCTTTGTGTTTTGAATGATTAGTCTGAATGAGATTAATTACAATTTATGGAATAACAAAATGAATGATCTTTTATATATGAAGGCTACACGCCTTCCGATGTTCACCGTTCAAAAGCCTGAAATCAAAATAAATGAGGAATGAGAATTTGAATACGAGCAAGTTTGTGGTTTCTTCATATAGTTTTTTGATGAAAATGACTACAATCACATCTAAGGTGAAAGCTATGCTAGAAGCACATGCTTGACACTACAAGGAAAACACGTTGTGGCTACAGAACTATGCATACGAATGTGAGATTTGTGGCCACGGAATTGGACTCTGGCCACAGCACGTCGTGGCCAGTAGCCGTAGCTAAAAGTCTCGTCGTGAAAGTTTTCTAACCACGAATATGTCGTGGCCACTACAAGTGACCACAGAACTTGTCGTGACACAACTCTTGTGTAAAGACTTTGGTCACGGATTGTAGCTACGAGAAACTAGTGGCCACTGAATTATCGTGGCCACAAGTTTCCGTAGCCACACATTCCGTGACCACAACTCGTTTTTCTTGTAGTGTGAAGTTGGGAAATCTTTGCGTTTCCAAGAAGGAAAGTAACAAATTAATTCTTCTCAAGAGATTGGTGAACTATATGTTCAAGGAGGGCAGCTTCGTGGTAGATTTTCTCAATGATTTTCAATTCATCACAACTCAGCTGACGAGCATGAGCCCTGTTGTTTTACGTGTCATGTAAGTATATATGTACAGGCAACATATATGGTGTTATTACTCAATTGATAGTTTTAAGTTTTATACATACCGGGGACATATATGGTGCTATTGATTTATTATCGGTATGTAAACAGACGGGATTGGAAGGATAGATTGTTAAAAATCCCATTTTATTACGGTTTTTGATTTGATTGGATCCTGAAGTACAATATTTCTTGTGGTTGCTGACTAGGTATGCAAACGTATATGGATATATCCGTATCCGATCCGTCATCATATCTGTTTTATACAGATTTTGACATCAATATCCGTATCCGTTTTAAAATGGATACGGATATGGATATCGTTTTGATATCCGGAAACATCCTTATCCGTATCCATATCCGTTTTCATATATAAATAGTCATATATTTATTTTTAACCATATATAACATAATTCTCTACCTCCTTTTACTATATTTATACAATTTTTATGATACAAACACATTTAGTAAATTAATATCATGTGCTTTTCATCTAATTCATATATATTTAAGTCGGTTCTATAGAGTATTTCTAACATTACTCGTGTGTGTGATTAATATTCATTTTAGATCGTATCTGTTTTTTAAAAAAATAATAAGATAATTTTAATATAAGTCAATATCCATATCCGTATAAAAAATAAAGGGATTTTTACCCGGCAGACCCTGTAATCTTTTGCAATTACCGCTACGACCTCTGAAACATCCTAATTCCTCTCTCGACCCCGTAAACTTGCTCCGTCTTACCCAATAAACCCTGCCGTCAGTTTTAACTATATTTGAGTCAAAGACTTGGGTTAGTCATGAGTTAACCTAACCAATTTACCATCAAACGGTCAGGATTAGCCGAAATAAAAAAAGAATAAGAAAAAAAATCAAAATCCCTATGCGCGGCAGGGAGGAGGGCCTCCAGCGCAGGGAGGGAGGGGGGGCTCCATCGGCAGAAGGGGAGCTCCGGGTCAGGGACCAGCGGCGGGGAGAGGAGCTCCATCGGTCCGGGAGGGGGGGTGGCGGCGGGGAAGTAGCATTGGGCGGCGGGGCTCCATCGCCGGGTGGGGGAGGGCTCCAGGGCTCCATCGCCGGGTGGGGGACTCCATCAGCAGCAGGGGGGCTCCATCGCCGGGTGGGGGAGGGCTCCAGGTCTCCATCGCCGGGTGGGAATGGGGGGATCCATCAGCGGCAGGGAGGCTCCATCGCCGGGTGTGGGGGGAGGGGGCTCCATCGCCGGGTCGGGTGCTCCATCGCCTCCATGTTAGTAGGGAAGCAGCACTAAGCAGCATCGGCGGCGGGGGCTCCATCGTCAGGGGACCTGGGCAAGGGTTGGGTTCCTACGGGCCAACATCGAGCAGGGGAGGAGGAAGAAGCTGGGCACGGGCCTCCTCGGCGGTCGATGGGTGGAGCAGGGATGGAGGAGCTCAGCTTTGGCGCTGGGGGGAGGGGTCCTCCTGGAATGGCACTCAATGTAAATTTGGTAAACAAATTGGGTATAAAAAAAGGTATCATAACGGAATCCGGTTAATTTTAACGGGTACATGAACGGGGGTTAACCACAGGGTCTGTAGGGTAACGGTTAGCAAGTTTAAGGGGTCGAGAGAGGAATTAAGATGTTTCAGAGGTCGTAGCGGTAATTGCAAAAGATTACAGGATCTGTCGGGTAAAAATCCCAAAAATAAATAATGATACGTAATATCTATATCCCTGTCCGTTGCATCACCGGCTTCGGCAAACCTTTTTTTTCTTGATCGTACTGATTGATAAATTCCCCGGTCACGTACAGACGACTACATAACGTGGAACTACGTGGTCGCCAGCCAGAGCAACACATCCTCCATCAAACACAGAGATAAGATAGATACTGCTGCATCTCCGTCGTCTCATCTCCCCTTCTTCTCGCCTCCGTCCCAGAGGTCAACTACGGCCATGGCGAGCGAATCCCCCACCGCCTCCCACTTCGTCCTCGTCCCGTTCATGGCTCAGGGCCACCACATACCCATGGCCGACCTCGCCCAGCTCCTCGCCCACCGTGGCGTGCTCGTCTCATTCATCACCACCCCACTCAACGTCGCCCGCCTCCTCCCCACCATCCGCCACGTGGAGGCGTCCGCTCTCCCCATCCGCTTCGTCTCCCTCAACTTCCCCTGCTCGGAGGTCGGCCTACCGGACGGCTGCGAGAACCTCGATGCCCTCCCCTCGAGATCCCTCACCGGGAACCTCCTCCGCGGCGCAGCCCTCCTACGCGCACCGCTGGCCGACCACCTCCGCGAGCAGGCACGGTGCGGTCACCCCCCCACGTGCATCGTGTCTGACGCCTTCCACCCGTGGACCGCCGACATCGCACGTGAGCTCGGCGTCCCCCGGCTCGTCTTCCACGGCACGTGCTGCTTCTCCCTTCTGTGCCTCCGGAGCATCAAGGAGACCGGGCTGTTCGCACGTGCAGAGGATGAACCGCTCACCACGAGAACCATCCCCGGTTTGGTTCATAAGATCGAGGTCTCGAAAGCGCAGGTGCCCGGTTTTTTCGCCGGCTTGGACCTCGACGAGTTCCGGGAGGAGGTCGCCCGGTCCGAGTCCGAAGCCGACGGTTCGGTTGTCAACAGTTTCCACGAGCTGGAACCGTGGTATATAGATGGCTACAGTAAGTCGACGGGGAAGAAGGTGTGGGCGGTCGGACCGTTGTCTATTTTCAAAAAAACCGACCCGAGCCGAACGGTTCGTGGCAACAAGTCAACCGTAGATGTGGACCGGCTGCTGACCTGGCTCGACACAAGGGTAGCCGGTTCAGTGGTTTACGCCAGCTTCGGCAGCATTGCCAGCATAAAACCATCGCAGCTCCTCGAGATCGGGCTCGGTTTGGAGAGTTCAGGCCACCCGTTCGTGTGGGTCGTCAAGGCTGCGAGCGAGGAGGTGGAATGGTTGGGGGGATTCGAGGAGAGGAATGGGTCAGATCGGTGCTTCATCGTGAGGGGATGGGCACCTCAGGCGACGATATTATCGCATCCGAGCATCGGGGGATTCGTGACGCATTGCGGGTGGAACTCGACGCTTGAGGGGCTGGCGGCTGGGGTGCCTATGGTGATGTGGCCGCGCTTTGCAGAGCAATTCTTGAACGCGAAGCTTGTGGTGGAGGCGTTGGGAGTGGGGGTGGCTATGGAGGTGAGGGAGGCGAGTTCATGGGCGGGGGATGGGGAGGTGTTGGGGAGGGAAGAGGTGGAGAAGGCGGTGAAGAGAATTATGGAGGAGGGCGAGGAAGGGCAAGCGAGGAGGGAGCGGGCGAAGGATGTGGAGGAGATGGCGAGGAAGGCCATGGATGTGGGAGGGTCTTCATATGCCAACGTTACCGAGATGATCGAGAAGATGCATAAGCATTACCTTTCGCTCGCACCGCAGAGGAGAGGATGATGATCGAAGGTCAGGTGTGATCTAGTTCGAAGTAAGACATGTTTTCTCCTCCTTCTCTAGCTCCTTTCTTGCTCAAGGATTCCTGTAGTTGCAGGGTTGGATTGAGTTACTATTCGCACGAGTATTCCCTCTTCACAGTTTATTATTGACTCAGTCCAACTCAATTCAACCTTGTCCAATCATGCCCAATCCTGCAACTAAACGAACCGTGAGGCCCCTTCGGTTAGAATAAGGGGCCGAAGGGGAGGCCGGGTTGCCTTCGTCCAATCCAGCTGTTTGTTACTTACAGTCAGTATGAATGGATGATCGGTGGAGTACCGGGTGTGGGCACCTTGTGGCTGACTATAGAGGAAGGGAATTCTTTCGGAGCCCTCCCCTGACGTGAGAGACCCGCGGATACCGCTCGACCCCCTCATCCTACTCTCTAATATCTTAATTGGAAGCATTACCAGTTTTGTTAGGTAAGATTGTATGAAAACCTATCTACTGATTCGTGAACTCCTGTAGTAATCGAGGTCATGTGCCTCTGCCGACACATGGATGAGTGAGTCCCGTCGTCGAAACAGTGTTTGGATTGCCTCTACCGACACATGAAGGAGAGGTCCAGCGAATTGATGGTGATTGGCTTTACGAGTCAAAACAGTGGACCCGTGAGAAGGGCTAAACAATTAATTACTTATGATCTTTGTCTCGATCCCCCCGCCCCACAAAACCCCCCCCCCACACACACACACCCACCTCACACTTTCTGGAAGGTTGTAAACAATGGACTTTTACAGTTGTTGCCCTTTCAAAATTTTACAATTGCACTTGTGTGCCTGCCATTTTTTGGTGATAATACTTGTGCTTCTTCCACCTTACCAGACCTCCTGCCAACCTGTTGTTAGCGTCCGGGACGTACTTCGTATCCTGTTGTTAGTGTTGGTCCATATAAAGCATCAGCGGATTGTTGTATATTTTTTTTGGTAAGTAAAAGTAATTGTATATATTTCATCACAAAAAGTTATAGTAGAACGGGAACGCGAGCGTGATACGAATAGTAGCAGAACGAGTTCTCGGGGACCGCAATGGAGCCAATCCAAGCAACCGTGTCAATAAGAGAAAGTACCGGGGGCTCAAGTAAAGCAAGAGATTGACAGGAACCATGCCAAACATCGGCAGAGAATGAGCACAGGAACAGATAAGGATGAAAATGGATCAGATACGGATTGGATATGCCTAATTCAATATCCATATTCACTTCATCTATATCGTATACGGGTACGGATATGATTCGGATATGCATTATGAAAATCATATCCGTAAAAATACGGATACGAATCCGAATCGGATTTTTTCGAATCCGAATACGGATCGAATAAAGAGTGGATCCGAACACGGATCGAATAAAGAGCGGATCCGAATACGGATCGAATAAAGAGCGGATCCGAATACGGATCGAAGAAAGAGTGAAATCCTAATATGGATCCAATAAACATGAAATCCGAATACGGATTGAATAAAAACCACATACGAATATGAATTGATTTTTTATCAAAGTTCATAATGATTTTAAAAATAGCAATGAAATATAAATAAGTTTCGTCATGACAAAAGGGAGTGTCGACGTGACATGTATTCTTGATCAGAAGCAAAAAGGGGATGGGACTTCATAAATTTTATTAGCGCTTCTTCATCGAAAGCAAAAAGGGGATAGAATTTCATAAATTTTATTAGCGCTCATACCTAAGGAAATAGAAATTTATTAATATCGTTAATATATTGTATTATATAATGTATAATACTAATATAATAGTATAAGGTTGTACCTTATATTATATTGACTAATATATAAAATAATATTAAATATTGTATACGGATATTCAAGCTATTACCATATTCGTATCTGTATTCGAAAAATTTTTACAACCTATATCCATATCCGATCCTTATTCGATTAATATTCGGATACGGATATCAGTATCCGATAATTTTTCGAATACACTAAGCGGATATTCGGATATATCCGTATCCATTTTCATCCCTAGGAACAGAAGGTGCACATGAGATTCTGGTTCCATAGAACATAAATAACATGTTGACGGGGTGAACACGTCAAAGGCAGCAGGCCTATCAGTGGTAGACAGCCGCTCGACGATAGCCTGATAGAGCGCGAATGAGAATTTAGGAGAACAGCGATCCCAAACGATAGGAGCCCAGGCGAGCAAGAGCTCCTGGGCCGGAAGATATCATATGCGTCGTCAAATGAGTAACCGCTAGGTGAGCGAGCCCGGAGGGCGTCCCCATGGATGGCATCGCGAATGTAACATCTTTTACTCAGGATGCAGCGCCAAACCTGAGAAGCCGAAGGAGAGGGAGCAAAGTTCCAGAACGAACACGCGAGAAGATACGTGTGTCTCATGAAGTCAGCCCAGATCTACGAATTTGACAAAATAAGCCTCCAACCTCAAGAGGCGATCATGGCATCGCGAAGGGTGAGAAACGATTTCATCCCCAAGCCCTCCATCCAACTTGGGGAGGCAAATGTGCAAAAGAGAGATAGGAGGGATCACATCGAGATTGAGTTCAGTAAAGTCAATTCGGATCTATGTTTTCGCTACGAAGACGCAATGTGTTTTAGGATTAGCTGGTTGATTGATTTGTCAGATTGAAGTAGTAATGTACCATTTGGATTATTAAGGTGAGCTTTGAATTTCTCGTTGGGTAGGGAAGTCCAACGATCGTTTGTCATAACTAGAACAATCCATTCTTCTTCCTATCGGTGATTATGTACTAAATGTACTAAGGCTTATCACACTATAAGTACGATCGGCTACATGGATTCTTGCTCAAATCCATGTTGAAAGATTCGACTATTTTTACGCTGGCCATCGACTATCTAACACAACCACTGCAAGAGTGGGATTTGAACCCTGATCTTTTGTGTGGTAGACACACTGTACTACCACTAGACCATTAAGTGGGTTCTTTAGTGGAGCTTATGTGATTTTTAAAAAAGGAGCAGTTGATTCTATTATTTTTCTGTTACCGGCTACAAGAAAGGATCTCATGATAGTCAATATGGGTCCTCAACACACATCAATGCATGGTGTTCTTCGACTGATCGTTACTCTCGATGGTGAAGATGTTATTTACTGTGAATCCATATTGGGTTATATACACAGAGGGATGGAAAAAATTGCGGAAAACCGAACAATTGTGATTTTTAAAAAAGGAGCAGTTGATTCTATTATTTTTCTGTTGATTTTTTATCTAGAAAGTTTGAATAGTGTTTTTACACTTGTGCCTCTCAAAGATTCTACGGTTACAATTTTGCTCTTACCTTTTTTGCAATATCACATGTCCCCTACATTCTTAGGTCATTAACAGTTATACCCCTCGGATTAGTTTCCCCATCCATTCCCCTAACTCTAACTCATGGTTGTGATAGTAGTTGGAAAGAAAAGAGAGAGGCTTAAGTGTAATTAGTTATTTCTTTTGCGTCCTCATTAGCATCTTCTTCTTTCATCCCCCCTCCCAATCCAAACCCCAACATACAATCTATAGGGCTTGTTTGGTTGCTGGGTTGGACTGGGTTGGGTTGGAGTACACTGGTGTACCCCTCCTTCCAACCCTCTCAATCCTTCTCACAATTTACTATTCACAGGGGTACCCCAACCCACCCAAACCAGTCCAACCCATGAACCAAACATGATAGTGACAACCCCCCCGGTAATGAAGCCCCGCCTCGCCTTGCAACGACCGACAATGGATCTCCCAACCTCCTTTGCCCCACTCCCCTGCCCCCCCCCCCCCCCCCTGCCCCCCCCCCCCCCCTCTTCCTGCTTAGCAAACTAGTGTATTTACATGTGCTTCGTCAGAGGTTGGAGGAAAGACATTATTAATATCGTGAAACATCAATTCATGTAGAACAATTAGCAATCGTTGATTATAAAACCAACCAATTTAATTTATCATATCATACAACTATATTTTTAAAAAATAATATGCATATCCGTGCATTACTTAATAAGACTTTTGACATGACAAGTGACACATGAGTCAATCCATCACGTATAACTAAGAGGAGTACAATTTAATTTTTCGCAAACAAAGACAAATTTTTACCTTTCTTTGCCTTCTCGTACTTATGGTCATTGTCCGCCCCTTTTTTGAGCTTCTTGATAGCTGGGTTTTTATTGCCTTTTTTCTTAAATGAAAGGTCTTTCGTCTCGGTTTGAAAGCCTTGACTCTATCAATGATAACAAATTAAAAATATCCAAGTACATTAGATGCACGCAATTTATTTTAACTATAAATCATACGAACAACTAATATTATGTTATACATCGAACATTAGATGATTTATATATTTTTTCGAGAGAAAAAAGATTGCATAAAATAGCATTTAAATTAAAAAGTTTGAAATATGCTTTCATTGTTTTTTGATATTTTTTATATAATCCACATTAGTTTTATCTACATCATTATCCGTACTGCATTTGTATCATTCCATGACGATGAATTATCAAAATATACTATTGAAACCTACAAAAACTTTAAATAGATGATAAATAATGTGAAAAATATATAGATATAAGATACATTCAACCGGTAGATGTAAATAAAATGAAATCTACTATATGTATTTATGTTTGATTTCATAATATGATGAAAATTAAGTCAGGTATGTTTACATCAAGAACAACATACGTTTTGGGCATGTGGGGCACGTCCCCCCCCCCCAAATTTATGGAGGTATTTGAATTATTTTTTTGTACATCATCAAAGTAACCCGATTTTTCGTTTATGCCCACCTCTATCTCTCGTTGAAACCATTAAAACATTTATTGGTGTTGTAACGTCTCGGGCTTAAATCTCCGGTCCGTTATTGAGAAAAATTGGGCCTGACAACTTGTTGGGTTCCGGCCCAAATAGACCCGTTGACAACCACCCAAAATGCTTAAGCCCAAGTTGACAAGCAGTAATCCCCACCACTTATAAACCACACCCACACTTTGTGAGTTTTCGATGTGGTACTATGTTTGGGGTTGGGGTGTTACAGGTGCCCTTCGTGACTCCATCCAGCTTCCCTTCTCTTGCATCAGATGTTCGACTTGGCTCCTTCATGCACTTATCATGCCTCGGCCTTCCTCTATGATGGATCACAACCATACATCCCTCTCCGTCATGTCATGCCCTGGCTCTCTCACGGAACCAACGTACCTTGACCTTCCTCTCAGACGCGATGTGCCCCCGCCTTCCTCTCAGAGCTGCACTGTTAGACTTGTGAGCCCTGGGCGAACCATTCTTACAATAAATGTTATTGTAATATTTAAGTTTATCAATAAAAGTTATTAATGTTTCACTCCCTTTCTGAAATTATATGAATGAATGCACTATAAGGTCCCTCTGTACAATTAGGGTTATGTACCATGGCCAGCTTGATGATCATACAGCTGTTGATTCATTAAAGGAATCATAGAGGTTGGTGTTTGGATGAACATCTAAAGAGTTAGATAGAGGACTCATCAAGCACCGTCAAATGATTGTCAAGTGGAGATCTCCAGCCTGAGTAGGAGATGGCAATCCTTTCTCACATAGGCTGATATCTGACCGACCTCTTGATGCATGGGAATAGTGATTCGGAGGTGTCAGATTAGTTAGGTCAATGGGTTGACCTAACGAGATCGAGATAACCTAAGTCCTATGTTGAATGCTGTCACAACATAGGCACGCATCCTTTGACCGGAGACAGATATATTGCTATATATCTGAGTATGTACATTTGGCAGACCAATAGGTTGATGACCTAACCAAGGTCTATACACCGGCGAGCTGGTGTGCATATAAGGGTATATGAGCAATATGATCTCTCAAAGGGATCATACAGGTTCACTTGTGAACCGGAAGACATGAGCTCACTCATGAGGTATTGGGACCCGATCAAATTCCATGCATGGTCGTCATGCTTTGGAAGCATGACATGAATTTGAAGGTATGATATATGCTTTGGGAAAGCATATGATCGATACCAAATCCCAATGACCAAGATTGAGAAACTTAATGATTAAACCCTGAAGAAGACAGTATAAAATGATCTTGATCTTCGGGTTGATCATGGGTCTTCCAGTATGCAGGATGTATAGGTATTGGGAATACCTGAAGGGTGATGTGATCATAAACGATTGTATATCCATGACGCTTCCATTCCGAGGGAGTGATGAAACAGGTCTGGATTTTAGTGACTCCTTTCAGTAGAGAAGCAATCCGATCTTAGTCCAAGTGTTGAACATTGATCTGAATGAGATTCAGATTCAATGAGAAGATTGGATTTGCGGTCTTGATTTAATCAAGCATCTGTGGGAGGTTCGTAAGATCTGGATTTGAGATAAGATCTCAACATCCAAGTCACTATACATGGAATAATACAATCGCCCTGTCCTTATCTCCAAGTATCTACGGAGAAAGCACATTATTCTTGAAAGGGTTCAAGAATAATTCTTTTGATGAAATATCCAAGCAAGGACTTGATGATTAAATGTGATTTAATTATCAAGCTTAAATATGAATATGATTCATATTATGAAAATGATTATCTAAGATAATTAAATTGGATTTAATTATCAAGGATTAAGAGAATGTGGATAACACTATCCATGATATATGTGTGTTATAAATATGATTTATAATATACATATATAAGAGAGAGAATTTATGTAAATAGCATTTGTTAATTAATAATGTGGATTGGATTCACATTTATTAATTAATTGGAAATGCAATTTACTAATTAGTTTAGGTTGTGAATATGATTCACATAATATTCAATGGCATGATTGAAATATTCACAAATTAATTTGGAATTAATTTGGTGAATATTTTTTTGTGATTAATTAAGAAATAATAAGATAAATAAAAGGGAGCCAAATAACCACCATGCATAGGTGGCGTCACCCATGAATTGTTCATGGGTGACGCCCCCTATTTTTGAGGGTGGTTGTTGACTCCATTTTAATTATCACATTATCTCTTAATTGGTTAATGATAATTATGTTGATAATACTGCAAGATGTTTTAATCAATCATAGCCATTGATTTAGCATGGACCAAGCATAGCCCTTGGATCCATGTGTCCCATGGATTGAGATCCATTGGATCCTAAACTAGTATAAAAGGAGGGCTAGGGTAGCCTTTCCAAGTTACAACAACAAATTTCTTGAGTTGAAGAACTCTACTCTCTCTCTCTCTCTCTCTCATTCTCGTGTGGGCTCTCCTTAATATTCAAGTGGCCGTCCACTTTGTGTATTGGGAAGGAGAGCATTTCGGCTTCGCTTGGATCTTCGTCAAAGGATTGCGGGAAGGACGCGACTCATCATCGTGCCCGCAAGCGCATTCTCCGTGGGTCGGACTTAACATAGGAGGATCTCTACTTTGGGATCTCGCGATCACAACCACGCTTCAAGAGGTATTCCTTGTACTTTGTGGTTTGATGAAACGATCCGAGAAGTGTCCTCATGATCATGTGGTTTCATCTTTAAAGTTAAATTTTTAATTTCCGCTGCATCTAGCATCTAGTACGACTAGTTGCTCCGATCGCATACGATGCGATCAACACGCTTCCGTGATGCGTTTAAGGATTCACAATATCCTTCAAGTGGTATCAGAGCCATAGGTCGAATAAGGTTTTGGATATGATCCATACACCTTAGACGATTTGGTTCTTGAAAGGGTTGCGAAATTTTTACTGCATTTCAATTTTCGCACCTCTGTCTAATTGAATTTTTCTGTACTGTTTAAAATGTTTAAACACGAAATTTTCAATTGGATTTTGTTCCCCATTAAACAAGGAAACCATAGGACTTGAGTTTACTAAATTTGGACTTTATTTGCTGAAGATATGGCTTTTTGAATATGACTATATTCACTGTTGCGGGAACTGTGGATTTGAACGTAATTGATGAGATAATTACGGTTTTAATCCGCCTTGAAATGCGTGAATTATCACTTGGATTCTTTAATAAATCAAATAGGCAATCTTTGGAAACTGAGTTTGCATTTTTTGGATTTAAATTGATCAAGATAAGTTAATTTTAGTGATTGGGGGTCACTGTTGGAAATTAACAATTTTGATCTTGAACCTTGTGATATGTCATTCAATTATCATGATGAAAATTAATTGTTAATTTTCTGGAATAATTAGTGATAAATATTTGTGAAATATTTAAAGAAATAATTATTTCATTGAATGACACTTTCCTAAACCACAATGATGAGATATTAGATCTTGATCATTGTTTCATCAACAAACATTCTTTCATGAAAACAATAGTTTATCCTACAATAGTTGTAGGACAACTTTTACATGAAAAACCCTTTTTTGCTTGAATAGGATTGGGGATATGTCTAGCAAATCTCCTTATAATCAAAAATGTTTTGATTTATATTATATGGTATAATTTCGGTTGAAAAACCGATGAACATCTCAAAGTACATGATGGTCTATCTGGTATTATCCTTTCCCGAGGCGGATGTGGTGCCTAGTCGGAGAGCATTGGGGTCGCGGGTTGCAACGTATGTGGTCCGTCCCACTCTCGTCGGTACTGGCCATGACAGCGGGTAGGGACTGTATAATACCGGAGACAGACAATATGTATTTTTCTAATTATTAAAATTCAAATAATACGTATTTTGAGAATATACCTACTATTCAAGTAAAAGACATGTTTGTTGATGATTGGATTAATGATTAATTTAATGTGATTAAATTAATTATATCCAATAAACACTCTATTTTGAATAGATGTGTATTTCCCTTGGAAGAATTAATTATGTGAATGTGATTCACGATAATTAATTATAAAATTTGAATATGAGGTGGAGGATCACATAAGTGACATCCATGGTCTCCCGTCAAGGCAAAGGATTTCGTCGCCAGTTGTTGTGTATAGGAGACGCTTGTCCGAAGTGACAGATCCTGTGCATGATTTAACTGGATCGGGTTCTTTGCTTCTCGAAAGAGTAAGGTCGTATACGTAGTGACCCCAATATCGAGTCCTCATATTATTGGGGCGATATTGGATTGCGTATAGCGAGTATTAAGCCTGTTGACGGTTGGTTCAATTAACAACGGGTCAACATCATCTTAGGGGTGGTGGGCCCGGGTGTTAAAGACCGAATTGGGAATGCAAGTTGGACTTGTAAAAGGCGGAATGAGTTCCCGCTTCTTTTTATCGGAGTCGCAAGTTCTCATATTATTGGGATGTGACAAAGATAGGAAAGGAGATCTTATTCGGATTGGATCCGAAATTTGGATCTTGTTCTCTCTGCAGAGCGTATCTCCTACGTGCTTAGCAAGGACAAGATAGCAAACCCTGTGACTGATGAAGATAAATCATATAATGATAAATATGATGAAGACCATAATCTGGCAAGGTGTTACATCCTTGGGTCATTATCCAATGTGCTTCAGAAGAACATGTGGAAATGAACCATTGCCAAGAGATTATGCTGAATCTGAAGAAGATGTTCGGTGACATAAACCGCACACAGCGTTACAATGTGATGAAAGAGCTTATTCGCTGCTAGATGCAGGAAGGGACCTCTGTCAGAGAACATGTACTCAAAATGTTTGGGTACCTCTCTGAGCTGGAAACCCTGGGAGCCTACTTGGATTCTGAAATGCAAGCTGATTTCATTCTCCTGTCACTCCCTAAGTCTTTCAACAACTTTGTTGTGTCTTACCACATGAACAAAGGTGACTTCACAAATGTTGGGCTGTTAGCTGCATTGAAGTCTGCAGAAGACGTCATGAAAAAGGACGGCCCCTCTGCTAGTGCAATGGTTGCACAAGTGAGAGGAAAGCGCGGGCGGAAGCAAGGTTCTCAGAAGGGCCCAGCCTCGAAAAGAAAGAAGAAGAATCAAGGAGTTGGTTCATCTTCTAGTGCTTCCACACTCATGACATCGAAAAAGACCGATGTCTGTCACCACTGCAAGAAGCCGGGGCACTGGCGGCGTAACTGCCCGGATTACCTGAAGTCTACCGACAAAGGTAAAGCCCCAGCAGGTATGAAATCTACTTTCATCATTGAAACCAGCTTTCTCGTTGGACGAGAAGGAAGTTGGGTTATAGATTCTGGTGCTTCTGTAAACGTATGCAATTCGTTGCATTTGTTTCAGGAAACTAGGAATCTGGAGCATGGGGAGATAGTTATCCAGATGGGATCTGATGCAAGTGTTGCAGCAGTCGCCATCGGGACATGCAGACTGTCGTTATCTAGTGGTCGACTCCTAGTACTTAAAGAGTGTCTTTATGTACCTGAGGTCAGGAGGAATCTGATATCTGTGTCTAAGCTTGTTAGATATGGGTACTCTTTCCTATTCTGTAATAAATTAGTCATTAATCAATATGATAAATTTGTTGCGGAAGGTGTTCTGACTTCTGGTGGACTCTATGAATTGTGCATTAATGAATGTGTCATAAATGTCACTACCACTGATAATAAAAACCCTAAGAGATCCAGGGAGAATGGAAATCATTCGAATATGATTTGGCATCAAAGGCTCGGTCATTTATCTGTTGATAGGATCAATAGATTGATAAAGGATGGACCTTTAGATTTTCTACAGGTTCAAACTTTACCTACCTGTGAACATTGCATTCGAGGTAAAATGAACAGGATGCCTTTCCGTAACAAGGTTACGAGATGCGAGGGTATTCTCGACCTAATACATACTGATGTATGTGGTCCCTTCAATACCGCGACTAGAAATGGATATCGATATTATTTGATGTTTATCGATGACCATTCGCGATACGGGTTTATCTTCCTGCTACGTCATAAATCTGAAACCTTTGAAAAGTTCAAAGAGTTTAAGGCTTTGGTTGAAAACCAAGCCGACAGGAAGATTAAACGGATTCGATCTGACTGAGGTGGTGAGTACCTCTCAGATGAATTCAAGGAATACCTTAAAGAGAATGGAATTGTCTCCAATCTCACTCCTCCTGGAACTCCCCAACTTAATGGTGTTGCTGAAAGACGCAACAGGACCATCATGGACATGGTCCGTTCAATGATGAGCAAAGCACATTTGCCTCTTAGTTTCTGGGGATATGCAGTAGAGACTGCAATATATATCCTAAACAAGATTCCTAGCAAATCTGTACCCAAGACTCCCCATGAGCTCTGGTATGGAACCAAACCTAGTGTTAAACACTTGAGGGTTTGGGGATGCTTGGTCCATGCAAAGAACATGGACGCAAGTAAGCTAGAATCTCGCACTTGTGAGTGCTACTTCATTGGGTATGTTAAAGATGGTATTGGATACCAGCTTTATGACCCTGAGACCCAAAAGGTTTTTGTCTCTAGGGATGTGAAATTTCTGGAGGATGATTTCCTTAAAGGTCAAGACAAGAATGAAGTAGAGGAGCTCATTGAATCCCCTGAGGATTCTGAGATTCCTGAACCAGAAACTGAAGAGATAAATGAAGATGAAACACCCATACCTCTTCGAAGGAGTTCGAGGGTAGTTGCACCACCTGAAAGGTATGGATTCCATGTGTCAGGTGAGACTGACAATGATCCTTCTTCATATGATGAAGCACTTGCGGATCATGACATGGATAGATGGATGCTAGCAATGAAGTCAGAGATTGACTCCATGCATAAGAATGGTGCATGGACCCTAGAGGATCCACCTAAAGGGGTAAAACCCATTGGGTGTAAATGGATCTTCAAGAGAAAGAGGGGACCTGATAGGAAAGTAGAGACTTTCAAGGCACGGCTCGTAGCCAAGGGCTACACACAGAGAGAAGGCATCGACTACGATGAGACACTCTCTCCTGTGGCCATGCTTAAGTCCATCAGGACACTGCTGGCTATAGCTGCATCTCTTGACTACGACATCTGGCAGATGGACGTCAAGACGTCTTTCCTCAATGGATACCTCGAGGAGGATATCTATATGGAGCAGCCCCAGGGCTTCATAGCTGAGGATGGTAAAGTATGCAAGCTGAAGAAATCCATCTATGGGCTCAAACAAGCTTCTCGTAGCTGGAACATCAGATTTGATGAAACCATAAAGAGTTATGATTTTGTGCAAAACCCTGATGAACCTTGTGTGTACAAGAAGCTTAGTGGGAGCGCCATTGTGTTCATCGTGCTTTATGTAGATGATATCCTTATCATTGGGAATGATACAGGAATGATGACCAGTGTGAAGATTTGGCTATCCCATACCTTCGAGATGAAAGATCTTGGAGAAGCCTCTTACATCTTAGGCCTGAAGTTGTTCAGAAACCGAGAAAAGAGAATATTGGGATTATCACAACATGGATACATCAAGAAGATTCTTGAACGATTCCGCATGGATAGTTCGAAGAAAGGATTCCTCCCCTTAGGACATGGTATCCATCTGTCCAAAGGGATGGCTCCTCAAAGTGTTGAGGAAAAGAAGGCCATGGCTGGATGCCCTTATGCATCAGCCGTAGGAAGCTTGATGTATGCCATGATGTGTACTAGGCCAGACATCTGCCATGCAGTGAGAGTGGTAAGTCGTTACCAATCCTGCTATGGAGAAAAACACTGGAATGCAGTAAAGAACATATTCAAATATCTAAGACGGACGCAAGATTACATCTTGGTCTATGGGGATGGTGATCTCCAAGTCTTGGGATATACAGATTCAGACTTCCAGTCAGATATTGATGATCGAAAGTCGACATCATGGTTTGTATTCCTGTTGAACGGTGGTGCTGTGAGCTGGAGAAGCAAGAAGCAGGACACTACGGCGGATTCAACAACAGAAGTCGAATACATTGCCGCATCGGATGCTGCAAAGGAGGCGGTGTGGTTGCGCAAGTTCATCTTGGAGCTTGGCGTAGTTTCCTCTGATACTCTCGTCCCGTTACTCTGCGATAACACTAGAGCCATTGCCCAAGCAAAGGAACCCATGTGCCATCAGAAGAGCAAGCACGTGGAAAGGAAATACCACATCATTCGGGAGATTCAAAAGCATGGTGATATCATCATCACCAAGGTGGCCTCTGCCGACAACATTGTTGATCCTCTTACCAAACCTCTGACACAGAAGGTTTTTGACCAGCATTTAATGAGTATGGGTTTACGGATTGTACCTGAATGGTTCTGAGGGCTAGTGAGAGATTGTTAGACTTGTGAGCCCTAGGCGAACCATTCTTACAATAAATGTTATTGTAATATTTAAGTTTATCAATAAAAGTTATTGATGTTTCACTCCCTTTCTGAAATTATATGAATGAATGCACTATAAGGTCCCTCTGTACAATTAGGGTTATGTACCATGGCCAGCTTGATGATCATACAGCTGTTGATCATTAAAGGAATCATAGAGGCTGGTGTTTGGATGAACATCTAAAGAGTTAGATAGAGGACTCATCAAGCACCGTCAAATGATTGTCAAGTGGAGATCTCCAGCCTGAGTAGGAGATGGCAATCCTTTCTCACATAGGCTGATATCTGACCGACCTCTTGATGCAGGTCCTCTGCATGGGAATAGTGATTCGGAGGTGTCAGATTAGTTAGGTCAATGGGTTGACCTAACGAGATCGAGATAACCTAAGTCCTATGTTGAATGTTGTCACAGCATCGGCACGCATCCTTTGACCGGAGACAGATATATTGCTATATATCTGAGTATGTACATTTGGCAGACCAATAGGTTGATGACCTAACCAAGGTCTATACACCGGCGAGCTGGTGTGCATATAAGGGTATATGAGCAATGTGATCTCTCAAAGGGATCATACAGGTTCACTTGTGAACCGGAAGACATGAGCTCACTCATGAGGTATTGGGACCCGATCAAATTCCATGCATGGTCGTCATGCTTTGGAAGCATGACATGAATTTGAAGGTATGATATATGCTTTGGGAAAGCATATGATCGATACCAAATCCCAATGACCAAGATTGAGAAACTTAATGATTAAACCCTGAAGAAGACAGTATAAAATGATCTTGATCTTCGGGTTGATCATGGGTCTTCCAGTATGCAGGATGTACAGGTATTGGGAATACCTGAAGGGTGATGTGATCATAAACGATTGTATATCCATGACGCTTCCATTCCGAGGGAGTGATGAAACAGGTCTGGATTTTAGTGACTCCTTTCAGTAGAGAAGCAATCCGATCTTAGTCCAAGTGTTGAACATTGATCTGAATGAGATTCAGATTCAATGAGAAGATTGGATTTGCGGTCTTGATTTAATCAAGCATCTGTGGGAGGTTCGTAAGATCTGGATTTGAGATAAGATCTCAACATCCAAGTCACTATACATGGAATAATACAATCGCCCTGTCCTTATCTCCAAGTATCTACGGAGAAAGCACATTATTCTTGAAAGGGTTCAAGAATAATTCTTTTGATGAAATATCCAAGCAAGGACTTGATGATTAAATGTGATTTAATTATCAAGCTTAAATATGAATATGATTCATATTATGAAAATGATTATCTAAGATAATTAAATTGGATTTAATTATCAAGGATTAAGAGAATGTGGATAACACTATCCATGATATATGTGTGTTATAAATATGATTTATAATATACATATATAAGAGAGAGAATTTATGTAAATAGCATTTGTTAATTAATAATGTGGATTGGATTCACATTTATTAATTAATTGGAAATGCAATTTACTAATTAGTTTTGGTTGTGAATATGATTCACATAATATTCAATGGCATGATTGAAATATTCACAAATTAATTTGGAATTAATTTGGTGAATATTTTTTTGTGATTAATTAAGAAATAATAAGATGAATAAAAGGGAGCCAAATAACCACCATGCATAGGTGGCGTCACCCATGAATTGTTCATGGGTGACGCCCCCTATTTTTGAGGGTGGTTGTTGACTCCATTTTAATTATCACATTATCTCTTAATTGGTTAATGATAATTATGTTGATAATATTGCAACATGTTTTAATCAATCATAGCCATTGATTTAGCATGGACCAAGCATAGCCCTTGGATCCATGTGTCCCATGGATTGAGATCCATTGGATCCTAAACTAGTATAAAAGGAGGGCTAGGGTAGCCTTTCCAAGTTACAACAACAAATTTCTTGAGTTGAAGAACTCTACTCTCTCTCTCTCATTCTCGTGTGGGCTCTCCTTAATATTCAAGTGGCCGTCCACTTTGTGTATTGGGAAGGAGAGCATTTCGGCTTCGCTTGGATCTTCGTCAAAGGATTGCGGGAAGGACGCGACTCATCATCGTGCCCGCAAGCGCATTCTCCGTGGGTCGGACTTAAGATAGGAGGATCTCTACTTTGGGATCTCGCGATCACAACCACGCTTCAAGAGGTATTCCTTGTACTTTGTGGTTTGATGAAACGATCCGAGAAGTGTTCTCGTGATCATGTGGTTTCATCTTTAAAGTTAAATTTTTAATTTCCGCTGCATCTAGCATCTAGTACGACTAGTTGCTCCGATCGCATACGATGCGATCAACACGCTTCCGTGATGCGCTTAAGGATTCACAATATCCTTCATGCACCTCCAACTCCCTTGTAGACACACTGCACTTTTGTCCTATTTTTAGCTTATGAATCCATCACCTGTCTCCCTAGACACTTGCATGCCCGATTTTCCATTGTCGCAAATATACATAATGCACTCCAAAGTGCATGTAACAAAATATCTACTATATAATAAGGTGGAGGCTTGATTTTATTCATTGTTATCAAATTTATAAAATGGAAATAACTTATTTCGCATGTTCGGCTCCCTATTATCTATTTTTCCTCTTTAATAATTTTTTTATATTTCAGTAGGATCTCTTCAAAAGTAATTGGAGCTGATTTTATTAGAAAATTACGCTGATTTTCTTCTTTAATATTTTTTAAAACTATAAATCTTGATTTAACTCCAAGGTATCTTGATATCACTCCAAATGGAGCCTTCTTTTTGAATAAATTATAGGAACTAAGATAACAATACGTATTCATAATTTATTAATTAAAGAGTTAAACATAAAAAGGTGAAATATACTTAGTGAATATAATGGTTGGTGGGATTTTCTCATCCTTATTATTGGTGTTAAGCTTATCAATGTGGAGTGTTTTATATTGCTTACTGTTTTAAATGTGAGTATACTTTTCCATTCTCCGAACAAGAGAAATCAAAATACATGAAATAGAAATGTTTGAGTTTATTACTAATAACAATATTGTGACTTGTTTTAAAACAAGAAAGACTAGACGAGGACAACTCAAAGTGCACGTGTGGATTTTAAAAAAATACTTTATACATAAAACATTTCTTTATATATTTATATGCATATGGATGTTTATAATGGTTTCTTTAATATTGTAATCTTTTTATTATGTGATGTCATGCCTGCCCCATAATCCTGTGGGTCCACAACTGGTTTACATATACTGCATTAATTATAATATCATTTTAAGGTACTATTAAATTATTAAAAGAATTAAAATTATATCACTTACCATGTTCATTATTTAAAAAAATTATATTTATTGATTATTTTTAATTGTATTAAATAATAAATTATTGGTATTTAATATGTATACACTAATCCAAATTAATTTCTAATATATCATTTAATTATAAGATTTGAATCCATGAAATTAAGTTTTTTTGAATTATTTGTTAATTACTAGCACTGCAATAGATATGTTTTAAATGTTTAAAAAATTGAAAATATTTTATTGTTGAAAGATAATTTAGAGAAAGAAATCGGAGGAGAGGTAGAGAAATTTTATTTTTTTCAAAATAGTCTAGAGAGAAATTTTTAATATTGTGTGTTAAGAAGATTTAAAATGGGGTCTTATTCACAAATACAGAACATAGAGAGAAAAATAAATTGCATAGATAAAAATAGAGTGATAGATAAAAAATGTGAGAGAAAAAGAAAGGAATGGTTGTTGAGGGACAATGTGTTGTAGGGAAGAAAGAGGGTAACATATGGGGAGAAGAGAGGAGAGAGATGAATGGATGAGAGAAGCGGGAGAGAGAGAGAGTCCCAAACGCTGAAAAAAAATTTTAAAAATCGAATCTGATGTTGAACCGGAAAGTCTTTGATTTGGTCTGACGGGGTTAGATCGTCGGTTCAAACTGATTGGATCGGTGACTATGTTAGCATGATATCATGATTCCCACCAACCCAGAAAAAATTGGACCGAGCTAAATTTACTAATCAAATAGATTGAACCAATTTCCTGAACCAAGACAATCAGATATAATATACATGGTAAAATGGGGTTGCCCCTGTAGGGAGCTAACTTGACTCCATGTATCCCATTTTTCCCGTATTTTTTTGAAAAATACTTTCATGATTTTTCATTATTATATCCTTATATTATGTCATTCAGGTTTCATGCGAAAAAGAGACTCCTATGGCTTCCATCCGGACGGGGTCGATTTAAACAATTCTACGACTGTTAAAAATGATCGTCCAGGTGGAGATCGTAGGAGTGTCTGTTTCTCACGAAACTTGAATGACATAATATAGGAATACAGTGACGAATGGAAGTATTTTAAATATATATATATATAATTTAAAGGGAAAATGGGACGGGAGGAGCCAAGCTAGCTCCCCTTAGAGGGTAGTCCCATTTTATTCTATATAATGTATATATGTGTGTGCTGCGTACGTATGTGTATGTACGTGTCAATAAAATAGTCATTCAAAATTTGATAAAGTAGTTGAAACAAAATAGTTATTTAGCATAGTGGTAACAATTTCTACAACGAAAATCGTAAATTGAACTATTGTATAGCATGTGTCTATGACTCTATAGCATGTTAAATTGATGGACAAATCACTGAGTAGATTAAATAATATCAGACTATGTGATATATTATTTGCTCAAAGTGCCACCATATAAAGGTTTCATGGGCTGGGAAAGTGAATGCCCAATAAGGAGGGATATAGGGATGAATATACATGGTTTTATTTTTCAAAAAAAATAAAAAAAATGTTGAAAATAGGGGGCGGGGCAGCCAACAGGGCAACCCCATTTTACCCTTTAAAATTTGTAATATATTTACATGATCTTGCTCAAAGATGTGATTGGTATTTTTATGGGATTTTTACCCGGCAGACCCTATAATCTTTTCGAATTACCTCGACAACCTTCGAAACATCGTAATTCCTCCCTAGACCCCGTAAACTTGATCCGTCTTACCCAACAAACCTTACGTCAATTTTAACTATATTTAGTCAATTACTTGGGTTGTTCTTGAGTTAATCTAACCAATTTACCATCGAACGGTTAGGATTAGCCAAAAGAAAAAAATAGGAAAAGAATCCCAGGGGGTGGGGGGAGAGAGTAGGGAAGCAGCATCCGTGGGGGCTCCATCGCCGGGGGGGTGGAGCAGGGAGCTTGGGAGGGGCGGCGCGGTTAGCAGCGGCGGGGGGGAGGGAGGGAGCTTGGGGGCTCCATCACCGGGGGAGTGAGCAGGGAGCTTGGGAGGGGCGGCGCTGGGAGCAGCGGCGCGGGCGGGAGGGTTGGGGGGAGCCTGGGGACTCCATCGCCAGGGGCGGAGCAGGGAGTCGGGCATCCTGGGCCTTGTCGCTCGGGAGGTACTTGAGTTGAGCACCTTGGGGAGGGTCCTCACGAGCTTTAGCATGATGTCAGCGAAGCCTGCCGATTGCTTCTTGTGTTTGAAGAGCTGGAAGAAGGCGCTCTTGGACTGCTCGAGCTGCGTCATGCTGAAGGAACTCAATTTGTTCATCCTCATCACCTACGGCATCGAAGGGAAGACGAGGACAATGTCCATGCGGTCACGCTCCTTCTCTACGGCCGACTTCACCTTCTGCGCGAGCTCCTCGACGAATATCAGAGAGCCGATGAAGATGTTGGCATTCTCCAGGTCCTTGCAGAAGGTGGCGTAGGTCTCCTCGTCGCGCATCTCCTCCACGAGGTAGCCCACCACCTCGAACAGCGTGCGCGGGGGAGGGGGGCAGGGTGCAGCGGTGCGGGGTGGGGGGAGTGGGGGAGCAGGGAACTTGGGAGGGGGCGGCCCAGGGAGCAGCGACGCAGGGCAGGGTGCAGCGGTGCGGGGTGGGGGGAGTGGGGGAGCAGGGAACTTGGGAGGGGGCGGCCCAGGGAGCAGCGACGCAGGGCAGGGTGCAGTGGCGCGCGGGGGAGGGGGCAAGGTGCAGCGGCGCGGGGGGGGGGGTAGCCGGGAGCGACGGCGGGTGGGACCTGGGCGAGGAGCTCAGATGATGGAGTGGCACTAAATGTAAATTTGATAAACAAATTGGGTATAATGTAAATGAACATAACGGAATCGGGTTACTTTTAACGGGTAAATGAACGGGGGTTAACCATAGGGTTTGTACGGTAAGGGTTAGCAAGTTTACGGGGTCGGGGGAGGAATTAGGATGTTTCGAAGATCGTAGAGGTAATTCGAAAAGATTATAGGATCTTCTGGGTAAAAATCTCATTTCTTATTCTAAACATGGCAGGTATTTATATTTGTTTTTTTTAAGGTCAAACATATGAGATAGCCATGCATGTCCGCTCTGACCAATAAGACGGTAATTTTGATGGCTCCCTCCATAAGTTGCAGGACACCAACACTATTTGGGGAGGGGGAAAGGGTAGGCGATGGTTCATACCGTCCCTTCTAAACTTTGGTGCTTGTCTTGTCATTGTCCCCTCTTCTTAATAAGAGGGGATGCTTGTTTCTCATCTTAGCTAGAATAACATAGGAACAGACAACCTAGAGAGGACGATAGTGATCGTCCCATCTCTGGGTTTAGAAGGCCTGCATCTCAATTACATCTCATCTTATCTAACGAGGTGACACTTATAGGACCATCTCCTATGGGCTGAAGGTAAGGTGATAGCCTCACGCATCATGGAAGCATGGAGATCGGATCAAATCCGTCATGGAAGCATGGAGATCGGATCAAATCTGATTGCATTTATCCAGTCATAGTATGGCATGGAAACAGAAATAAAATAAAAATTTTGGGAATGAAACAACATGGCTCGGAAACCTTTCCCTTATTATTTCATCCAGATCACACGAGTTTAGGCTTATCTCTTGAAGTGTGATTGTGATTCGAACCCTCTAAGCGAAAAGGCATCATGTCTCAAGTCTGATCCAATGAGAGTCCAGTTGCAGATGTATTGATGAGACACGTATTTCCCACAATCCCGAGCAACAATCTAAGCACGAAACCTCATGATTTCGTCACACTAAATATGTTACATTCTTCATGAGCACGAGACATTGACGAAGACCAAGTTCCTCGAGCGATTAGTACGGCAATACAACAATAGCACGACGACAATTGCGATCTCCACCAAGGTTGTAGAGAGAGTGTGTGGACAGGTGGAGTGAGAGAGAGAGAGAGAGAGCTTTGTTAATGCAACAATTGCACTTAACTTGTGTAAAGAGAGCTTAGGGGTGACCTCTCTTTTATAGCAAATTGGAAGTCCATAGATCTCAATAAATGTGCTCTTAGGATCAATGGTTTAGATTATTTTGTGTATCTTTCTAAGTCACAAAAAGCAAAAAAACACAAAAAGAAATAATCTTGAAAATAATTTTCAAATTATCTCTTTTGAATAAATCAATCACTGGTTAATCAATAAATAGAAATAAAATATCCTCCATTCATTTTCCATGAAAGGCGGACATCGACCATGGTTCAACAGGTTGTTCATCCTTAAAATGGAGTGAAAAGGTCATTTTTATTTTTATTAATTTATTAATTAATTGAATAATTGGATTAATGATTGAATATAATTATTTATGATAATTGCAACAAAATCATTGATAATTAAAAATTAAAAACCTCCATACAATATTTAATGTAGATCACATTTACATAAAATTGGATAATGTGAATCCAATTCAAATTAAATTGTAAATTATAAATCTCGTTCATAATTATCTCTCTCCATGACATTGTGGATCATATTCATGTTATCCAAGATTATTGTGAATAGTGTTATCCATATTAATCATATTCATGATAAGTATATCCAATTTAATTATCCAATATATTTCTTTACATATATCTAAATAGTGTGAATCACATTCACATTATTTATCCAATTTTCCAATGCTTAAATAAAATTTCTCTTAGAACAACTCTCTAACTCTCTCGAGAATTATGTGCCTTATCCTCGGATACTTGGAGATAAGGTCGGGATGATTCTATATGCCATGTATAGTGACTTGGTTAGTGAGATCCAATATTTTCCAGATCTAGAGGATAGCTCAAAGATGTCTGATCAAGTCATACATAACATCCCATCTTCTCATTGCTTCTGAATCATATTCAAATCAATGTCAAACAACTGGATCAAGATCAGATATCTAATCCAATGATAAGAGCCACTAAAATCAAAACATGTTTCATCACTCCCTCAAAATGTGAGCGTCACAGATATACGGTTGTTTAAGATCACATCACCCTCGAGTATTCCTAATACATGTATATCCTGCATACTGGAAGACTTGAAATAAAACCGAAGTTCTAATCTCATTTGAACTATCTTCTTCATGCTTTTATCATTAGGTTTCTCATTTGATCATTGGGAGTTGCTATCAATCATATGCTTTCCAAAAGCATATATCATGCCTACAAATCATGTCATGCTTCCAAAGCAAGATGATCATGTATGGTTTGTTGGTCCCAATATCTCATGAGTGAGCCCATGTCTTTCGATTCATTAGTGAACATGCATGATCTCTTCGAGAGATCCTGTTACTCATTTGTCATTGTATACACATCAGCTCACAAGTGTATATACCTTGATTAGGTCATCAACCTAATTGTTTGCCTAATGTACATACTCAAACATATAGTAATACATATATCTCCAGTCAGAGGATGTGTGCCTATATCGTGATAGCATATGACATAGGTCTTAACCATCTCGATCTCGCTAAGTCAACTCTTTGAATTAACTTATCCGATATTTTCGAATCTCTATTCTTATGCAGAGGACATACATCAAGAGATCATATGGATATCAGTCTTTGAAGTAAGGATTCCATCTCCTTCTTGAGCATGGGATCCTCTATTGACAATCATCATTTGATGGTACTAGAAAAGTCCTCAATCTAACTCTTTAGATATCATCTAAGTATCAACCTTTATAATTCAACTATTGAATCAACAACTGTATGATTATTAAGATGGTCATTGCACAAAATCCTAATTGTAAAGAGGGACCTTATATGCAAATTAATTATTCTTTATTTCAGATTATCGAGTTAATTGCACTAATTTTTACTGCGAAATGACTCGCCATGGGCTCACATGATCAATAATCTCCCACTAGCCCAAAGATACATTAAGTGGTTAATATTTAAATCCTTACTCATGTGCTAATCGATAAGTTGTGTTTCCATATAAGCAATATCTTGACCATATAATTAGTTAACCTGTTTCGAGAGACTATACCAAGTCTTTTTACAGAATTGCATATCGCTCGAAACCGTAATTTCATCTAAAATGCAAATGTTGCATATTATGCAACCAATGCTCAATCTTGTCAAAGCTGTCACAATGTCCTGTGAGTTTTAGCTTTTGGCATCACAGCTTCACAAATTATCATAAACAATATATAATTTCTATTATCGTCATAAAAAAACATTTATACATGGAGATCTCGATCTCCCTGGACTAAGACAAAGTCTTAAGTCTTTTAATATATTTGAATACTTAAATGTCACTGTCTCTATAATCTCAAGTCCTTGAAGATATTTTCTTACTACAGTTAAGTGTTTTATCTCCACAGTAAGATTGACAACAATTTACTACTCGTAATAAATGGCAGATATTTGGTTTTCGTACATATCATGGCATACAAGGTTTCATATAATTGCTACATAAGTGCATGCAACTATAACATTCACACCCGCAAGACTTTGAGGTGCAATTCCTTTAGATAAGTCAGTACCATACCTTAAGGAAATGAATTCTTCCTTGGAATTTCCCATATGTGATATATTTAATATGTACCCTTGATGTGATTGTCACAGTGCCTTCTTTTCTTCACTTATGAATAGTTTCATAACTAAGACCTACATCCTTGAGATCTTTGATCTCAGAGGTATGGAACAACTGGATTTTAAATACTTTCATCATCCTTATATCATTCCAAATATTTATGATTTCATCTACATTTAGCGCGACGAATATAATGGAACTCCCACTAAGCTTTGCATGGTTTGTCAATATTTTATCTAAAATCATAACCTTATGATTTCATCAAGTCTGATGATCCAACTACAAGAAGCTTTTTTGAGCTAGTAGGAGTCTTCAGTTTGTACACTTTTCCTTCCTTGATTATGAAGTCTTGGTGCTACTTCATATGGAAATCCTTGTTGAGGTCATCCATTGTGGAATGCAATCTTAACTTCCATGCACTAGATATACTCGTCAAAGATGTGCAGCTAAAGTTAGCAATGTCCTCATGGAGATGGTCTCGGGATAACACGTCTCACAGTAGATGATGTCTTCTATTTGCATGTATCCCTAGGCCACATGCCATGCTTTAAATGTCTTTACCTCTCCATCAGGTTCCCTCTTTCTCTCGATGATCCATTTATACCCATTGGGTCTGACCCCTTAGATGGATCTTCAAGGTTCCATACGCAACACTTGTGCATGAAGTCTACCTATCCATGTCACGATCCTCAGAGGATTCATCATATGAAGTCTGATCATTGTCAAAAATGAGAATGGTTCCAGCCAATTTCTCCAATCATTTCAGTAGTACCCTCGATCCTCGGTCGCCTGTGACTAATTTGTTCTCTCTCTCTCTCTACTTTCTGAAATATCAAGATGAAATATCAAGAAAAAGGATCTCACTTTGATCGTCGTTCTAAAAAAACACTACTGAGTTCTCTTCCGAATGTGCTAACTATGTGCCGAAAAACGTAGGCTGGATTCACCCCGTCGAGTTTCCAGGCAATCTACATATTATATATGATAGTAGTAGTAGAGAAGTGTACGCAAAGCTCTAGCATATGGATTCCATACCCTATAGGTGGTCTTACCACCCTCAAACTGATTTTGAAGAGGTACGAGTGTTTCATCTTTAATTATTAATTTATTTTTAAGTATTACAAATCTCATTATCCTTCTAGGATTTGACGAGCCTCTTTATTTCATTCTTATCTTGACTCTTATTGAAGTCATCATCTAAGTATGTATCCAATACCATCCTTTACATTCCTAATGAAGTGACACTATGTAGTGCTCGATTCCAGCTTACTTGCATCCATGTTGTGGTATGGATCAAGCAACCCTAATTCCTCAAGTGTTAGACACTATGCTTGATTCCAAATTATAACTCATGAGGACTTTTGAGTACAGATTTGCTTGAAATCTTACTAATATATATTACACTCTATTGCATGCATCTAAAAAGTAAGAGGTAATTATGCTCAAGCTTCGTTATTGATAAGATCGTGCCGGAAATGATCCAGTTGCATCTCCTTACAACTCAATTAAACTGAGGAATCCCAGGAGGAGTGAAATAGAAACAATATTCCTTTCTATATAAAGTACTCTTTGAATTCATCCAATAGATACTGGTTGTCTTGGTCAGATCGAATTATTTTCATCTTCCTTCTAACTTAGGTTCTCAATCAAAATTATGAAATATCTGAACATTTCAAAAAATCTAACGTATAAGGAAGAAATCTCATACCACGAATAATCATCAATGGATGTCACATATCATTATGTTCATTTTGGTATAGAGAGTCCACATACATCAACATGTACGAGGTTGAGAATACCTTTGCATCTTACATCATTCCTGAAGAAGGGCGCCTTGAATAAGCTTTTATGAATACATTGTTAATAAGTTGGTAAGTTTTGAACTCTTAGACAATCAAGAGATTCATCTCTTACTAGTCATATTGATCTTATCAATAGACATATGTCTGAGTCTTAATGCCATATCATTATAAATTGATCTTCACCTTCTAATGATCTTTAAAGGTTTGTAATTCCCAATATTAGAAATGTTAACGATCCGTTCATTAATATTCTAATTTCATAGAGTCCTTCCGATGTTAGGTTATCTTTTGAAATATGTTCATCGTAACATTTTATGACATGTCTATCTCAAAATGTATGTACAATTGCAACAAATTTAGAAATAAGCTATGAATCCTTTCTAACATCTATGATAAAGAGACATTCTCTAAGATTGAGGGCTTCCCACTAGAATCGACTAGTCTTGTTATCCCATGATGATTGTTGCAGCATCAGATTTTATGTGGATGACTATAAATCTTTAGATCAATCTTAATATTCTTCTAAAACAAATGCAACATATTGTAAGTGTTAGTGGAAGAACGATACACAATTACCGAACTTTAAACTTAATTAATAAGCAATTCAATTTCAATGATGATATGTAGATGCATGATATGCCGATGCACTATTCAAGTCGTTCTTTAAGGATTCTAGATAATCTTGATAGTTATACTGTCAGAATATCAGCTTCTTACAGTATTGGAAGCCATCTAACCATTTGGATGTGGAAGTTGAAGAAGCATGGTCAACTCATTGACCTTTTTTCCTTATATGGGTTCGACCCATACTTCCAATGCATTTCCTTAATTATTAAACAACCATTGCTTAAGATAAAAGATCTCATTAATTGAATGCGTCCTCAAAGGACTTAAATATGAGAATATTTCAATTTATATACTTGTTTTATCATATTCGTACAATATGAATATCATGTAGCTTTATGAAAGACTTGATCATAGTAAAAAATGATGACACTCATCATATCCATGTCGTCTCGACTCTTATGAACTCGATTCAGGAAGATACTCAAACATTTTTTGAGTACATCATCTCCTTGTGGAGGCGTCATTTTGCGTAATGCAATGAACCTTGTCTTTCATGATGTTTACCAAAAAAAAACATCTCCTTCGGATTTTCGAAGAATCTTGACAATTATTATCTACATTGATATGTTGCTTCCAATGCACACTCGATGAAGGATCAGGACTGCAACGACATACGAATTATCAATCGTCATCTTACTTTCTATTAAATTGTCTATCCTCGTTATTATGAGAAAACTTACACATTATAATAACATATATTATGAGTGTTCAACTACAAGTATTGCATCTTAATCATGGATCCTATCCATGACATTGGTTATTATTCAGTAAAAACATTGAGTGGATTAAAAAAAGGTTATCCGAAACATGATAATTTGAATACACACACTTCGACTAAGGTTATTGTTATTTTAAATCAAAGTCGTCTCGTTTTTTATTATTACTTTGAAAGTTCGTTCCCTTTCGAGCTTTTGAAGCATAAGGTATGCCAACCAAATTACCTCAAGCGAGACTTGTACAATGAAGGAAGCGGGGTTTCTTTCGGCTTTGCAAGTCCAACTTGCACTTCAGTTTAGTCTTCGACACATGGGTATTACCTAAGGTGATATTGACTCGTTGCCAATTGAAACAACTGTCAACATGAATAGCACTCGCTATGTGCAATCCAATGATGTCTCAATTATGCAGGGAACAACATTGGGATCACTACACATACGTCCTTACTCTTTCGAGAAGCATAGAGCCTGATCCATGTATGTTTGTATACCGGAGATGTGACTTCGTATAGGCATTTCCGATGCACAATCCATGGCGATAGAACCCTCCATCTTGACGAGAAACCTTGGATGTCATATTACGATTCTTCATATCCTATTTAAATTTTGACTAGTCATTTTGAATCATATGCATGCGATTAATCTTTCCAAGGGAGTATAATTTATATTATTTTTTATAGAATGTAAATTTTAATTGTGTGATATTAATTAACAATCTAATGCAAACAATAAATATTTAGATTTGCTTTATATTACTATATAGTATTAGCACTCACAAGTACGTATTGTTCTAGTTTTAGTAATTAGAGTACAACTTGACTTACTCATATTACTCTTGCTTGAAAATAGATCCAGTCAGACGTTGAGTTATGTTAGGAGGGAGCATTGCCTTGACATACAAAGCATTGATTAAGAAATCAATCCGACATACCTTATTTAGACACCTTCACCATCTTGATTCAGAACAATACAATTGGATCAATGTACTTGTGGTTTTATTGATTATTCCTTTAATGACTGATATGATATTATATAATATACACTCAAAAATTTAAGAATCTTAAAACAATTTTAATGACCTTAAATTTATAATCATATAAAGTAAAAAAGTTTGATTTTGCATGTAAAAGGTTGTCCTACAACTATCATAAGATAAACCAGGGTTTTCATTTCATGAAGCAATCGTTCAATATAGTTGTTTATCGTGTATTTTTATAAATAAATGATACAACAATTGATAAAAATAAATTCCAAATTTTCATAAATATATTTGAATTATTAAACACATTAAAAGATTTCGATAAAATGATTCAATCATCTTCCGGCCCATTTTCACTAAATATCAAATATTTAGGGCAAACAGAGTCGGGATCGTGTGAAATAAATACGAGCGGTTTGCCGATTTGATTCTTAACACAATAAATTATTTTTAACACATTTCATGATATTAAAACAATAATCATAGATGTTTAGTTACATATTCGAGTTTACATGCAAAAACAACAACACTGCAAGAACTTGACGAATTCAAAACAATGTCCAATTTTAGCCAAATTTTGAGAAATGTTTAGCAACATGTCCAGATAATCTAAGCATGCTTAAGTATCCCAAAAAATTATGTTCATAATAGGGAAAAATATGATACATCTCGTATATGCTCAGAATCGATTTGAAATTCAACAATACGAAAAATAACGAGTTCCCGCGCATCCCGATATCTAAAGCCTTATTTCTCGGGATTTGGATCATATCCAAGACCTTAATTAATGGCTCTGATACCACATAAAGGCAAGGTGTTAGCCTCACACATCACATAAGCGTGGAGATCGAATCAAATCCGATCTCAGTCAACTAGTCATACTAGTTGGTATGTGATGAATCCACATTTCATCATCTTTATTATATCATTTTGGCACCAAAAACCCTAGCAAATGCTTGTAAATAGCATTAAATACCTCATCTTAGCATTCATGCATGTGCATCCCATTAGTGTATAAAATACTGTAATTAAAGCCAAAATTATAGAATATATAAAAGAAAAGAAAAAAGAATAAAATATTGTAAATATTTTATGACCCGAAACCCCGATACCTAGGCATCTTGATGAATAGGTCGACAAGAAATAAAGTAGGGGGAGATAGGGGCAAAATATAATAAAAATACCTTTTATTCAATGCATTCTTTATTCATTTTGGAACCTATTTTTGGTTCCGCTTTTTATATGTCAATAAAGAAACTTTGTACATGAAAGTTGTAGGTAATTTAATAAAGAAAAATACAAAATTAATTTCACTGAAAAATAATGTACAGATAAAAAGTTATGATCAGAATAAGATTCCAAAACTCCAACTTCCCAGACCCGTATCTTGCAAATAAAAACTCGAAATGTACCAAACTCACCTTTAATTGTATATAGCATAAAATAATATATTCAACGGAGGTGGTTTTGTATTTTTCAAAGTTACGGTTTGAAAGTTGAGTTTTGGATCCTTGTAGTATACTTGTACAGATTAAAATATTCAATTTATTCTTTATCCATTATTTTTCTAAATTTATATTTTTATAATTTTGTAAATATTATTTATAATATATTTGTATATTAAAATCAGATTAAAAACCTAAATAAAACTAAAAATCAAAATACTTGTATATTAGATACACAGATATTATACCTATGTACATACCTATACATTACTTACTTGTATTTTATTAAATATACAAAATGTATCAGAAAAATAAAATAAAAATATATTTGTGTGTATAAAAGTATTTTATAATTTTATAAAATAATAGACAAAAATAAATGAGATCAAAAATACCAAATAAAAACAAAATAATCAAATATATAGGTAATATACATATAAAGGGTATAAATGTAAACTTGTAAAAATACATCTCATAAAAATAATTAAAAATCGGAATAAAATACTATATAAAATAATAAACACATTTTATTTAATAACCTAAATTAAATAATATCATTTATTATTTTAAATTGAATTAACAAAACATTTTTTCAGGTTTTTCTGGTTGGTCCATGTGGACCAACCAGGTGGGTTTGACAGTTGACCTCTGTCAACTGTCTGACCCCCCTGTTCTTTTCAGTTTGTTGGATTTTTCGCCCTCTTTCGCCCTTTTTTCGAGGCCTCTCCTTTCATCGTTTGATGTCGCGATCTGCTGCAAACTTGATCCCCTACCATAGGGCATACACGCTCTAGGCTCTCCTCGAGCATTGGATCAACGACGCACCCGCCATCGCCTCGTTTATCACGCCAGACGACCACCATTCAAAACGGCCCCCCTCATCTTCCTTTTCCCCTTGAACCAGTTCTGGGTGCCAAAAACCTCCAGGTGGGGTCGAGGGTCGATCTTTGGTGACAGGGGAGTTCTCCCCCATTTCAGGCGAGGTGCGGCGAAGCACCTAGAGCTGCGTTCCATCATCTCCGGCGGCTGCGCCGCCGTGTGGTTCAACCTCGGGTCTACAACCCCTTGAGGCACGTTTCTTTCTTTTTCTTGCTTGCTTTAGCTTCCTGGTAGACATAGCATCGTTTTCCACCTTTTCAATTCGCTTCGCAACAACCCTATCACCAGCCCCTCCTCTCGCCGGAGCGAGCTCTGGCGAGCTTCCAGTTCGCCCTCCACCGCTCTATCTCACCGTCAGGTGAGTCGCGATAGTTTGCTCGCAGCCCCCTTAACTTTCCTTTGCAGGTTCAAGCTTCCTACGCGTGCCTGGAGTGATTTTGCACATCCGGCCGGACCTCCTGGAGCTTCTTTGCTCCTCTGCCTCCACGGGTGCACTTCGACCATCTTCAGAACCTCCTGATCAACCCTGTCCATAGCGGGGACCTCCAGATAGCTCGTGGGGTCCATAGCAGTTGCAGATCACGCCGGACGACGGAGCTTGCGTCGATTCATTCTCGTCAGGCTCTTGTTCTTCGGTAGTTCTTGCTGATCAAGGCCGAGCCGTTGGATCCCAGCCTGTTCTTCGAAGCGCACATGCACCGTCAGATGTTGCGTAGGCCAACCGTCGAATCATCAGAGTACCATCTAATCCTGTTCGTTATAATCGAAGGGGTATCAGGCCACGGATCGCTGCCACGTGTCAAGCCCACTCTCATCTGCCGTCCGTGCCCGCCTAAGTTGGGTATTTTGTGCTGTAAACCCAACTTGTTTTTGTATTTAATAAATAACCTTTAATCATTCATCTGCAGTAGAAACTTTTCTGTAAAATTTGCGCGTAGCCCCCTGACTTTTGATCATATTACCTACAGGTCCCCGCCAGGTCACGTGCTTCACGCACGTGACGTGGCGATTTTGCAAGGGCCTCTCAGGGCTTTTGTTATTTGGACTTTCAGTCTCTAAACATTCATCTACAATACAAAGATTTCTAGAATTTTGCATTTGAGGCCCAGAGTTCGGCATAATTACTATTCAGTCTTCCCCAGGCGCGTGCACCACACGTGCGTGGGTGGACATTTTGCCAAAATACCCCAGCGGGTTTTGTAATTTATTCTTGGCCTAGAAGTATTTATTCTAGTATTAATTTTTTTGGAAAATTGCATTTTCGCCCTGGAGTTTTGTCTATTTGCAATATAGTCCATGCCAGGCCTTTAACTTTTACTTGCTTGATCTAATTAATTAAGGCCTCATTTTAAATCGAAAAATTCTCAAAAATTAAACTTAAGCTCCTGGGTACTTGTACTTTAACACCATAATTTTAGTTTTGATTTTATTTTATTTTTATATTTATTAAAAATCAAAAACATGTTTTTTTCCTACTGTCTAGCTTAGAAAATACCAAAAAATATCAAAATACCTCGAAAAATTCCAAAACAAATTCCCTAATGTCTATTTTAACCTATTTTAGTGTCAGTCCAAAAATCACTAAAAATCTAAAAAGAAAAACCCTAAAAATTCAAAAATACCTAAAAACTTCAAAAAAATCTAGAAAATCGTAGAAAAGTCACAAAAAATACAAACTCAGTTGTTGTGTCTTCCTGGTTTTATTGTCTATATTTTAAAATAAATTTGAGGAATTTTAGGTACTATTTATTATTTTTCAACCTCATTTTAATTTCGACCAGCAAGCTTATTCATTGTTTTCCCTTGTTTTGCCTATTTAAAATACCAAAAATATTTTAAAAAACACCCAAAAATCACAGAAACAGTATAAAAATCATAAAAATACCAAAAAGATTTTGTCCCTGAATTTTTGAGCATTTTTGCATATTTTTATAAATAGTGTAGCACTTCTTTAATTACCTTGTTTATATATTCCAATATTGAAAAAGAAACAAAAATAAAAAAAAATATAAAATATAAAATCATAAAAATCAGAAAATTAAAAATCAAAATACAAAATTAAAAATTAAAAAAAAATAAAAAAATATATAAAAAAACCCACAAAAATATTTGCTTGCATAGTGTAGACATCACTCACATTCACTCATAGACATTAGTTTGATCTACCCTGTTTGCTCCCTGTGTTCGAACTCTTTGCATACTTGCTTGCTATACATCTTTTGTGCAGAGTTAAAAATAAATTTTAACTCCACATTTATTTCTAATTGTTTGATCTATAGTGTGGGTTAATTATTGATTAAATACAGGATTTTGTAGTGGTCACGACATCGACTGTTGACTCCCCTTGTGAGCCAATACGACCGCTCTAAATTCTCTATTTATCAAATGGCGCCGTTGCCGGGGAGCAACAGCGAGTAGTTCATCTTTTTGTCTGTTTGTATTTGTTGTCTAACATTGCTTCTTTTTATCTCTCTTGCATTTTTGATATATATTGATTGAGCTTTCTTACCACTCTTTTTCTTGTCTTCTTGCGAGGGACCGTGGATCAAGGCGGATCGCCTGGGGGATCCGAAGCATCCTTGGGAAGCGAAGCCGGCTTTTGTTTAGCCAAGCCGGCAGGAGAGAGCAGGAGGAGTGAGAGAGTGCTTAGTTAGCTTGCATTTTATTTTGTGAGAGAGAGACTCTATTTTTGTAATAATACAGGTACCCCCGGACATTTGACTTTCGAGCCTAATTTCCAGGTGTTTGTACACCAGGGGGCTCACCGTGCTTTTATCGATTTTCATCGCATTTTTTTACTTTGTTTTCTGATTTTTGATTTTCTTTCTTTTATGTGATTGAGCCCGTAGTTTTAGGATTGCTTGCGATAGATTAAGGCCAAACACCTAATACCTTTGCATGTGCCTATAGTATCGTTTGAACTTAGTCAAATTTTTAAACAGTCGTTTCATCATCTTAGATTCGCCGCGCTGCGAGCCCACCCCATCAAGCGCTACTCCTGAACTCGACTTATCGAGAAGAGGAGGGGTGAGTCTAGACCAGACTTTTTGGATTGAGGATCGGTGACCGACTTGTGGTTCTTCACGTTAATAGCAATTTCTGAAACTTAGGGCGATTTCATCCGCTTTGCATTTGCATATAGATTAGGTTTCAATTCTGCTAAGCATCCCTGCATGTAGAGTGCTGGAGACAAGGTGAGCATTTACGCTTTAGCATACATCATCGTTTTGCCGCTTGCATTGCTTTTACGACTCTCTACCTCTGATTTTGACAACCTAGGTGCTTAAAGGAATTGATTCCCCGATAGGCTCGTGCATTCTCATTAAAAATCCAAAAAAAGTGATAACAATAAAATTGGGACTGCTAATATTACTTGACCCTAAAACCGATCAAAAAGAAAATTGTGTATTGGGGCGAGTAATCCCCTCATTGTCTTCATTTTACATTGCTCGCGCGCACACTAAGGTTAGAGCCCAAATCCTATTTTCAGCCCCCTAAGTGTTTGTGCAATATTTTGACTTCTCACCTAACTCTAAAACAGACAAGATAAAAAGACCGCATTTGTGGTCTTCACCGAGTTGAGTAGGTGAATTGAGGGTTTGATTGTTTCATTTTTGCTTGTGATTGTTTTGTGTGCATTCTAGATCATCTCTGCGCATTTGCGCCTTTCTCCACACATCTATTGACTTGACCATCGTGTTCTCCCGATCATTTTCTCTTATTTCGAGATGGATCCCTGGAGCAATTTTTATCCGAATTTTGCGGATTCCTCGTACCCTCCACCCGGTCCACCTCCCTTTTATCAGGAGGATCCTCCTCCTACTTTTTCTGACTTTTGTACATATTCGCCTCAGCCACAGTATCACGACTCGGATTTCTACCCACTTCCACCTCCACCTGTATATTATCCACCTCCACTTTCACATCCACCCGAGTCTGACCTGTTGGAGTCACCTTCCTCGATCTCTATGAGTGATATCTTGAATCGAATGACAAAGCGCGTTGATTTGATGAATGATGATATTGCTTTCTTAAGGAAGAATCAGATTAATGCTCCTTTCGTCGGGAATACGACTTCACTTGCAGGTGATCATGGGAGCTTGCAATCGCCCAAAATACAAAAAATGAGAAAGATATAAAAACACAAAAAGAGTTCGGGAGACACTTGGTTGATTCATATTGTGAGGAGAGAGTCCATTTATCAGAACCCTTAACCACACAACCTTTCACACACTGTCCCACCTTTGACCCCGAGGGTGCCTATGTACAGACTGCTCTGGGTACTCCTCATGTACATGCTGATTCTGACTTCCTCCCTTGTATGGAGGAAGTCCAAAAATTCAAAAAATGTTGTCTGAACCCAAAGTGGTGGCCACTATTCACGAGATCATCCAAGCCCCACTTCAGCAGGCCATGACCCAATTATCGGCTCCTCTTCCCAAGAAGAGAAAGCGGAGGAGCCGATCTGAGCGTCACATTCTGACCATGGCCACTGCCCACGCCATCACACACCGTCCCATTCCCAGGAAGAAGAAAGCAGCTACTCCTTTCATCACCTGCACTATCTCTGACTATACTTGTGATCACACTCTCCTAGACGGCGGTACGTCTATTAGCATATTACCCTTCTCGCTGGTACAATCTCGTCACTTAGGGCCTCTCAAGAAAACCAGGATGATCGTTCATTTTGCTGATGGATCCATCAAGAGGCCGAAGGGTATCCTTGAAAACGCCGTCATTTCTATTCAGGGCACAAGCCATCATGTTGACTTTGTCGTGTTGCCCATGGAGACCTCCACAGGGGATCCATCTCCAATCATCCTGGGACGACCATTCCTCGCCTCTGCGAGGGTCGTTATTGACTACAGATCAGGAGAGATTTGCTTCCGTCCTGTTGACGAGAGCGAAATGCTGATCAACACACCCACTGTTGACCAGAGACCTGCATCTGATACACACTCACCGATTGATGAATACCCATTCATCACTCTTTATTCTATTATTTTAGCTACAAAAACCTTTGCAAATACATGTAGATATGTGTAAATACAAATAATTACCAAAAGCATGCATTGTGTAAAAACCTATAATTAGCATGTTTTTGTGCAAAAATAAAAAGAATAAAGAGCAAAAAGAAAAAGAGGGAAATATTTAGAATAAATATTGAGCAACCTAACCCAAGGGAGGGCTCAGCATGGGCCTGACCGCATAAAAGCCAAAGTAGAGGGAGATAGGAGCTCATGCGTATATACTTCTGTAAATACAATAAATTATATTTTCCTCACCCAAAAATATGTTGTAAGTATTTGTATATATCTTATTAAAAACAAAATACAAATAAAAAAATCAAAAATTCAAAAATATACCTTCACCATGTGCATAGACCATCACCCATGTATTTATTTAACCCTATAAATAAATGAAATTATTTTCAGAACTTTTTGTGAATATTCTATGGCATATTTTGTAAATAAAATAAATAAAAAGAACAAAACAAAAATCAAATAAAAATTACAAAATTAAAATACAAAAATACATTGTATAAATACCATGTATATAAATGTATATATCTATTTATTTCACCCTTATATATATATAATAAAAATAAAATAAAAATATTCTTTTATTCCATATTTTATGGTGTAAATAAATAAAATACAAAATGAGCATAAAAATACATAAAAATAACAAATAAAAAATCAAAAATAAAAATCCATGTAGTGTACATATACCTATATATATAGCTACCCTATTTTTATTTCCAAAAATTAATTAAAAATCACCAAAAAATAGAAAAAAATAAAAGAAAAATATTTCATGTTTTGAGTTTTCTTTAATTCGGCCTATTTCTGCCTTAAAATAAATAAACAAAAAATTGCATCCACGTGGCCGCTCCTGATTGGTCCACGGGGGAATGTTGACCCCGGTCAACTCCCCCGCGGACTCCTTCCTTTTCTGGAAGATGCGTGCCGCGCCTCCTTCGCCGATTTATCCACGCGTCTCCAGGCTGTCACCCACTCAACCCCCGTGCTCGGATTCTTCGCCAATCATCCATCATCCTCGCCGGATCTTCCGCCATCAAATCCACGCCTTCTACAGTTGTCGCCACTCAACCCTAATCGCCCCTGTCACCATTTATATCCCGACCTCTGCCGCCTCCGCGCCCCATCTTTGGCCCTTCTCCTCCTTCCCAGTGACCTCCATAGGCTTCGCGAGAGTGACAGCAAACGTCTGCCCTTGTTGCAGTGAGGCGAGGAAGCGAATCCATTGATCCGGCGATTCTCGCCGTCCTTGCTCCGCCGCCGGCGTTGAGCATCGAGCTTCAGGCCTTGACGCCCTTCGAAGCTACGACCCGGAGTTAGCCACGCTCCAGCACAGTCTACTGCAGCCATCAGGTAGCCGATTAGACCTTCTATTTAGCGTAATTTTCGATTTCGCCCAATTCATATCTCCGACGCATTTCTCCGATTCCGGCCATTTCACGTAACATCTCGATCCTCCGACCCGACCATCACCTCCGCCAATCCCTCACGCACCTTCTACGCCCTTTCACTCAACCCAGATCGCACAGGATCTGGGAATCGAGCTCCACCGTCCTTCGCTCGCCGGAGCTCGTCCGCTTCAAAGCACCGTCCACCTTCACCCCGCCTTCTTGGGTCGAGGCATTTTGCCCTCGACCCGCGAAGCTTCTTGTCCACTTTGCAGGTCCAAAGGAGGTGTCTGAGCCTCCAGTCCATTCAAGACCAGAGCTTCGTGCCGCCAGGCCTCGCCGGAGCCCCTCCAGGGTTCGGCTGGGCCATCGGCCATCACCATCAGCTGCGGGACAGTGCAGCGGAGCTTCTCCGACCAATTGCAGCAGCTGAGGAGGGGTGTAGCGCACGCAGGAGACCGGCGAAGTTCGCCGGGGATGAGTTCTTGCACCATCCTCCAGAGCCGTCCGATGAAGACTTCGCTCCAGTTCTAATCCTGAGCGTCCATCCTTGAAGGAGCAGCAGCCATCGATCTATCTGAGGAGACATCTTGACCGTCGTAGCCGAGGAGAGAGGACCAGGAGCCCAGCATCGTCAGATCTTCCACGTGGACCTCTCCCAACCGTTGATCGAGCCGAAGGGACGAAGAGAGAAGAGGCGCAGCACATCCGGACCGTCCAGCCTACACGTGGCGCCTATCCGACCGTCGGCTAATAAAGGGGTAAATATCGTAGGGCCCCCTCGTAGTTTGTTATTTTCTTTTTAGTCCTGTAATTTTTAATTCAAGTTGTTTATTTTCTGGGATATTTGCACCAAGGACCCCGTACTTATTTTTATTTGCACTTATACCCCCGCCAGTTGTGAACCACGTGCTTCGTCACGTGTTTTGTTGGGATATTTGCATAAGACCCCTTGTAGTTCTGGATGTTATTCATTGAATAAAAAGTTTTATTTATTTGCATATATACCCCTGTGAGCATTGATTATTCGCATGTGCGTTTTATTTTGGGATATTTGCATATAAGCCCCTGGACTTTTGATACGAGTTATCAATAGGTCCTTGGAACTTATTTTTATTACATTTAGGTCCTTGAGTGCCCCAGGCACGTGCTTGGCACGTGACTTCTTGGGTATTTTGCACCAGGACCCCAGAACTTTTGGGTATTTGCACATAGGTCCCTGTGCACAGTGCCCCACCTTTATTTTTGAATAAAATATCAAACAACCTCCAAATCCAATGAGATTTTGACACATGGCTCCTGCCATGGTGTAGGAATTTCTATGATTTTTGAGGACAATTTTGATTTCATTTATTATTTTTAAAAATTCAAAAACACTCTTTTTAGTCACTGTCTAACTTTAAAAACACCAAAAAAATATAAAAACATCTCCAAAAATTCTAAGAAAATCAGGTATTGTAGTTTGCTTGCTGTTTGATTTTCTAGCCAATTTTGGCTACTTTTCGTCACTTAAAAAACCTAAAAATTGAAAAACCCCTAAAAACTCATAAAAATTATAATAAATAAATTAAAAATCCAAAAACAATAATTAGGGTGCCTAAATTTTCCTTATTCTTTCTAGATTATAGGAAAATTACCTTTAGGGCTTTTTGAGATCCAAGAGTATTTTATTTTTGGGTCTTAAGCCTTGCTGGACAGTCCCCTTTGTTTTTCGCATTGTTTGATTTTTAATAAATAATTTACCCATTAGAAAAATTCCAAAAATTCACCAAAAACAGTAAAAAAACTTAAAAAACCTAAAAATCAATTTTCTGGAATTTTTGCATCATTTTTGGTGTGTGTAATAAATTGTTGAAGTTCCCTTGTATTGACCTTCTTTAATTTTCTCATCATTTAAAAAATCTAAAAAAATACAAAAACAAATAAAAACCATTAAAAAAAAAGATTCCCTTGGATTTCTGACTACATCGTAGGCCGCAAGGCTAATCTGTGCTCCTTGTGTTCGACCCTGGGAGCTATACCAGGTTAATCCTATAGCTAGACCGCTCTATTTTGTGCTTGCTTGATTTTATCTCTGTGAGTGGTTGATTTTTTTTCTTGATTGACTTAGTTGAGTGACTGAGGTCGCAACGACCTAATTTTCTGTACCTTTACCTCTGTCATTTGGCCGGTCATCAGAATGGCGCCGTTGCCGGGGAGCACGGCTTTGTAGTCATTTTTCCATATTGTCTCCCTAAATTATAACTGTTTTCTGACACTCTCTCTTTCTAATTTTTGTGCGAGGTACTGCGTGGAGAACTTGGAGTACACTTTTTGAGGACCCGCACGGGAAGAAGAGCAGGGAGAGGAAGAAGAATGTCATTTATTTGAGAGAACAATATTTTTGTAATAATTTAGGACTTGGACATTTGTGGACATTTGTAACTTAGCGGGTCTGTTTCGCTGAGCACCGGTGTGCTCGGGGGACCCATTTGGATTTTCGCGGCTTTTATCGTGATTCTTATAGCTAGCTGCCTTTTCCGGTGTTTACGCGGTTTTTCTCGAGCCCCTAGATTTAGGAATTTTTGTTGATTGTGACGTAAATTTCTAAGGCCCAACACCTAATAGAATATCTGTTCCTATAGAACGTAATTGGACCTTCATAAAATTCACTGAAAAAGTTAGTTTAATTGGATTTGAGACCACGTGCCGTGAGGAGTCACATACAGCGCTGGCAGGACCCGTTGTGGCGGGCACCGAGTGACTCCCAAGATCGGACTCCGGACTCGATTCGGTTAGCCAACTATTGTTCTTCACGATCAATAGAAGTTGCTCATCTAGGACTCGGTTTTTCCCGCTGCACCATTTAGGTAGTTTTATTTCTGTCTTTAAATTCTGCGCGGATCACTTGCATGTAGAGTGCTGGAGACAAGGTACGCATTTCTTTCTCTGCATGCATCATTGATTTCTTCGCGCATCGGCTTTTTCGTCTTCTCCCTCTGTTTTTGGCTTACTCATCAGGAGAATCGGAAAAACCGTTAGGCCGCTTGTATTTATTTTGAAAAAAATTAAAAAGAAAAAAAAAACAAAAAAAATTGGGACTGGATAACATTATTGACCCTAAAAGACACTCACATTAAAAACTTGTCTTGGGGAGAGCAACCCCCTCATTGTATGGTTTGGATGCGCGAGAGAGTGACCCGCACCCTAGGTAGAACCCTCCGGTGTTATTTCTAGCTGACTACCGACTCTTCCGTGCGGGCCAGTCGGTTGGAGTAGCATCGGGTATCCTAACAGGTCACGTAAGCGCTCTGATATTTTGTATGTTCACCAAATAAAATTGACAAGATAAATTGACCGAGCTTTCACGGTCTTCAGATTGTGTTGTGTTGGTGAACCGGGGGTTTGCTTTGCGATCATATTTTCTCCAGATCCCATCCGCCCAACTCGCCAAGATCAAGATGATGGGTAGACGATCTCTTAGGCAGCCTCTGGCTGCACCGCTTTCCGGCGCGTCTACTTCATCATCTAGGTTGGCCCGTGAGAGTCGAGACCAGCTCTCCGGGCCCGAGTTCGATTCCACCCTGTTCCCCCTCGATCCCCTTTCTTCTGCTACTGAGAGACATGAGCCCGAGGAAAGACGAATTAATTTGACAGAACCTGAGTTGGGCTCATCTGATTTTGCAGACGTCCCTATGGCTGGAGCCGGCAGTTCAGACGATCACCAGCCCGAACATTTTGTCTTAGACCAGGGAGCGATCAACTCCACCTTGATCGCATCATTAGAGACAGTTCAGCAACAATTACGCGATCAGGGAGCTTTTATGATAGAGATGAGAAGGGAGATGGAGCGACTCCGAAGAGAGCGAGACGAGCCGAGCGAGCCTGAGGACATTCCTGACGCTGATGCAGAGGCAGCAGCCGCAGCAGCAGCAGCTGCCGCAGCAGCAGCCGCCGCCGGAGGAGGACCACCGAGACCGATGCGGGAGTTACACAACCCCGGATCTACACTGATGCACCATTGGGTGGTGGTACCGGCCATCGTGGGGGATTTCAAGTTCCCTCCGAACACCCTGCAGATGCTTCCTCACTTTCATGGACTTGCCACTGAGGAACCCCATCTCCATCTCCAGGAGTTCTTGATGATCTGCAGCACTGTCCACGACCGTCATGTGGACCAAGATACGATTCGGATGATGGCCTTCCCTTTTTCACTGGCAGATAGAGCAGCCGCCTGGCTGAAACATCTAGGGAAGTTTGTTTACACCTGGGAGCAACTCCGCACCGAGTACTTGAACAAGTACTATCCACTCGGGCGGACGAATGCAGCGAGGGCCCTGATCAACAACTTCTCCATGCTCCCTAACGAGCAGTTTCACGAGGCATGGGAGAGGTTCAGAGAGCTTCTGGATAGATGCCCACATCACGACATCTCGAAGCCGAACCTAGTTCAGAGCTTCTTTAGTGGGATGACACCAGAGCTTCAGGGTCTGGTGAATGCTTCTTGCGGCGGGTCCTACTTTGCCAAGGACCACAACCAAGTCTGGGCCATCTACGAAGAGATGGCAGAAAATTACATGGTGATGTCCCAGACTCGGTTGTACACACAGAGATCTCAGCAGCCGCCAGGACCCGTGCAGTATCAGCGGATAGCACGGGTTGATGCAGGTCCATCCAGTTCGTCCACAGTTGCTGCCGCACAGGCAGAGTCGGCCGCTGCGGACATGGGAATTATCAGCGAGAAGTTGGACCGCATGGAAATCATAGAGAAGAAGCAGTGCCAGGGCATAACTCAGATGGAGCAAATAGCACAAACTCTGAGCGACATGAAGACCCAGCTCTTGTGTCTTCAGGAGGCACAGACGGCTCCTCAGCCCCGTCTTCTGTCGCGAGGCGATTCCGGCGGCAGCCGCAGCTCGTCCCAGCGCTCCAGCTCCTTGCAGCAGCCTAGACAAGTTCACCTTGTACAGGCGGAGCCGTACCAGCAGCAGCAGCCCTCTTACCAGTCACCACCATCTCCAGACTTACAGATGGTGGTATATCAGCCGGATCAGCCTCTGGATGTACTCCCACCAGCCCCTTACGATGCTAAGCCGTTGATGGATGTCAACGGGATTTGGTATGACCGTCCTCAACCTGGAATCCGACGAGACCATCCCGGATTCAGGTGGGGGAATGGTGGTAACCAATCCCAACAGCAGCCAGCCGGTCAGGGAGGGCAGTACTCCCAGCAGAGAGATCACCAGCAGCCCCCAGCATACCAGCCATCATCCTTCGTACCTCGTCCCTACCAGCAGCAGGGACAGAATTGGAGACGTGAGCAGCAGGCTCACCAGCAGCAGCATCCTTCCTCTTACCCCTCTCAGCCCCAGCAGCCTCATTATCAGAGAGGCAACCCGTCGGGCTCCCATGAGAGCCCCGCCATGGATGATCTAGCCCGTCTCTTCACAGAGCAGCAGGCTACATTTAGACGGGAGATGGACGAGTTCCGCCAGGAGATGCGGGACCTGATGAGAGGGAAGGCCGCCATCCCTGCACAGATCGAGCCTAATCCGAATAGCTTGAAGAGGAAATCTGAGCAGGTAGTTCACACTGAGCCTACCACTCCTAGTAACTCATTTGATGATATGTCATCGGATATATTTGATGCTGATTTTGTTACACTTAGGAGCGGTAGAAGACCAACAGGCGGCGCCTCATCTGAGCGACCACACGAGGATCCATCTAGAGCGCCAGATGAGGAAGAGGAGAGCGGTACTGAAGCCGCACATCATGATGACGGTGGTACTGATGCCACCCGAGATGCTGATTCCACCGGCGGTACTGAGGCCGCCGTTTCACCACATAGAGGAGGTAGTACTGACGCCACCAGCAGAGCCGAGCCAGCCCGCGGTACTGAGGCCGCAAGACGTCTAGTTGTAGAGCCAGCTAGAGGTGGTACTGACGCCACCAACATTTATTCTGATAGAAATGTTGTCTTTCCTCGCATGAATGTATCTCAGAACTTTAATTTGAATAAAGGAAAAGGTTTAGTTTCTTCTGATTCCACTGTGGTGAATGATGGTTGTGAGGATCCAGTCATCGAACCGTCTAGGCCTATTCCTAGTCCTTCATCTGAGAAGGACCCTGTGATCCCCTTTCCGAGAGCCCTTGAGTTGGGGAAGGGGAAGAAAAAAGAAAAAGATCCAAAAAAGAGAGAGCAGGAGGAGTTCAGCCAGGGCATGATAGACCGATTTCACATTCAGCTGACCCTCAATGAGGCTTTGCAGCACATTCCTCTTCTTCAGCGATCCCTAAGAGATAGGACCACAGTCAGGAGGAAGAAGAGGAGCAAGACCGCAGAAATTCATGTGCTAACAAAAGCCACGTGTTACGCGATCCAGAACCATCTGCCGACTAAGAGGCCAGATTTAGGGGCCCCGTATGTCAGATGTCAGATTAGTGAGCAGAGGTTCGACCGTACTCTCTTAGATAGCGGATCGTCGATCAACCTTCTTCCCGCAGCCCTTCTCGACCACCTTGAGTTGGGCACTCTTAGACAGAGCAGGACATACCTTCAGTTTGCTGATCGGTCTGTCAAGAGGCCAAAGGGGGTGTTGCGAGACGTTGTCGTCACGATTCAGGATTTGCAATTCCCCGTGGATTTCGTCGTGCTGGACATGGAGACCCCTGACTCGTTGACCGATTCCCCCATCATCCTCGGTCGCCCGTTCTTGGCCACAGCCAAGGCAGTGACTGACCATGACAGTGGGAAGGTACTCTTTCGCGTTCAGGGCGAGAGTATACAAATAGAGACGGTTAAGGACCACAGAACCAGAGATAGATCCCGCTCACATGGCAGTACAGATTCAGAGCAACTGACAGACGCAGAGCCAGACATCCACCAGGACTGTGATTTTGTGATCACAGATGATGAGGCAATTTGGGCAGATCCTGCAGCACAGACCCTCCTCTCATATTCAGATACAGCTGATGCAGATATGATAGCAGAGGATAGTCTGGAGAGCACAACCCTGGTTCAGGATACTATTGAGTCAGCAGAGTCGGACCTTGATCGCGACACGATTTCCAGTGATGGTGGTACTGAGGCCACCCTGCTACATGGTGGTGCTGATGCCACCTTGTTCTCCGGTGGTACTGATGCCACCGAGTCTGATATAAATCCCTCGGATTCAGAATCTGATTGGGCAGATTGTGATGATCAGATGCCAGATCTGGATCCACCTGAGCCTATAGATGAGGAGGAGGTAGAGGCAGAACAGATCAGAGACAATGCAGAGGACCCGCCTTCTCCAGATCCAGTTTGTGAGAGTTCGTTATCATTTTCCCAGGCAAATTTGGCAGAATTGTCTGCATACACACATCTTCTTCAGAAGCCAGATCTGCCAGCACCCAGCTGTCCAGAGCTGAAGCCGCTCCCTACTTCGCTGAAGTATAGATTCCTTGCGGGAGAGTCTGAGATGTACCCAGTCATCATCTCTGCTGATCTGACTGAAGAGCAAGAATCCCGCCTGATGGAGGTTCTTGAAAAGAACCGCAAGGCAATTGGATGGAGCGTAGCAGATCTCCATGGGATTAGTCCCTCGTTGTGCTCCCACCATATCTATCTCGAGGAAGGGGCGAAGCCGTCGCGTGAGTTCCAGCGGCGACTGAACCCCAACCTAAGAGAGGTTGTTATGAAGGAAATATCAAAATGGTGGAGTGCAGATTTTATTTATCCCATTTCCGACTCCAAGTGGGTCAGCCCCTTGCATGTGGTGCCCAAGAAGACGGGCATCACTACTGTGATCAGTGAGTCGGGAGAGGAGATTGCTACACGAGTACCCACCTCTTGGCGGGTCTGTGTTGACTACAGGAGACTCAACCAGGCCACCAAGAAGGACCATTTCCCCCTGCCTTTTATTGATCAGATCATAGAGAGACTGGCAGGGAAGAGCCATTACTGCTTCCTGGATGGGTACTCGGGCTACAATCAGGTGGCCATCGCTCCTGAGGATCAGGAGAAGACCACCTTTACCTGTCCCTTCGGTACCTACGCCTTTCGACGCATGCCATTTGGGCTATGTAACGCCCCTGCGACTTTTCAGAGATGCATGCTGTCAATATTTTCGGACATGGTAGGGGAGTGTTTAGAGGTCTTCATGGACGACTTCTCGGTTTACGGCGACGGATTCGATTCCTGTCTTGACTGCCTAGACCGAGTGCTTCAGCGATGTATTGCTACCCGGTTGGTTCTATCTTGGGAGAAGAGTCACTTCATGGTGACTCAAGGGACGGTGCTTGGCCACATCATCTCCAACAGAGGCATGGAGGTTGATCCGGCCAAGGTCGATGTCATTAGAAAACTCACACCGCCGTCCAATTTGAAGCAGCTACGGTCATTTCTGGGGCACGTTGGTTTTTATAGGAGATTCATTCATGATTTCAGCAAGATTGCCCGACCGTTGACTGACCTCTTGACGAAAGACACCGAGTTCCTTGTCGATGACAAGTGTCTTTCGTCCTTTGAGACTCTCCAGCAGTGTGTAATTGAGGCTCCTGTCCTTCAGCCGCCTGATTGGTCTCTCCCATTCGAGATCATGACGGACGCCTCTGATTTTGCCGTAGGGGCAGTGCTGGGACAGAGGAGGGATGGAGTACCATTTGCGATACACTATGCTAGCCGCACATTGGATCCCGCCCAGCGGAATTATACAGTCACAGAGAAGGAGATGCTAGCAGTAGTGTTTGCCCTAGATAAATTCAGATCATATATCATTGGATCTAGAGTGACCTTGTACACAGATCACACCGCCATCAGGTACCTCATGTCAAAGAAGGATGCCAAGGCCAGACTTACTAGATGGATCCTTCTACTCCAGGAGTTCGACATTGAGATCAAGGATAAGCCTGGAGTCAAGAATGTGGTGGCGAACCATTTATCCCGATTAGAGCAGCCTGAGGATTCTGAGCAGATTGATCCCATTTGTGATACCTTCCCAGATGAGGCGATCCTTGCTATCGCCTCACTCCCATGGTACGCTGATATTGTGAACTTTCTCGTTGCTGGGAAAGTTCCACAAGACTGGCCCAAGCAGAGAATTGAGACCTTCCTTGCGAAGGCCAAGTCCTACCACTGGGAGGATCCAATCCTTTACCACGAAGGAGGGGATAGCATCTGGCGTCGGTGTATTCCTCAGGAGGAGCATCATAGTGTCCTCACTTACTGCCACAAGCTTGAGGCAGGAGGACATCATTCTGGGAGGAGAACGGCACAGAAAGTGCTCCAATCAGGCTTGTGGTGGCCTACACTCTTCAAGGACTCTGATGAGTTCGTGAAGAGGTGTACTGACTGTCAGAGGATGGGCACTTGTGGACAACGTGATATGATGCCGATGCAGCCCATTCACTTCTGTGAGGTTTTTGACGCATGGGGCATCGATTTCATGGGTCCATTCCCTAAGAGTCAGGGATTCGAGTACATTCTGTTGGCCGTAGATTATGTTAGTCGTTGGGTTGAGGCTATCCCCGCCCGAGCCGCAGATGCGAAGACAGTTTGCAGATTTTTGAAGAAGCACATAATCATGCGGTTTGGGGTTCCACGAGTTCTGATTTCTGATGGGGGATCTCATTTCATCAACGACCAGGTGAAGGCACTTGCTAGAGAGTTCAGTATAGACCATCGTGTTGCCACTCCATACCATCCACAGACAAATGGTCTAGCTGAGGTGTCGAATAGGGAGATCAAGAATATTTTGCAGAAAGTCGTCCGCCCTGACCGAAAGAATTGGTCACAGCTTTTGGACTCGGTCTTGTGGGCATATCGGACATCTTTCAAGACTCCATTGGGTACATCTCCCTTTCGCCTCGTTTATGGCAAACCTTGTCACCTACCAGTTGAGCTGAGGCACAAGTCACTTTGGGCAGTCACAGATATTCTTATGGATCCAGGTGGTATAGGAGACCAGAGGAGGGCAGAGTTAGCCGCCTTGGAAGAGCTTAGAGATGCAGCTTTCTCAAGCAGCCTACATTATAAGGAGAAAGTCAAAGAGTGGCATGATTCTCATATCAGCCACAAGCATTTTGAGATTGGACAGAAAGTATGGCTGTTTGATGCAAGGCTTAGATTATTTCCAGGGAAGCTACAGAGCAAATGGAAAGGACCCTACTTGGTCAGAAAGGTACACGATAACGGTAGCATTGATATATCTGAGTTATCTTCTGAGAGTACCTTCCGAGTGAACGGCCAGCGGCTCAAACCATTTCTAGATCATGAGCCGCGGGACGTTATTATTGCCGCTATTCATTTTGCGTGAGATGTGGTCTTTTGACTCACATCTTTTACATCTCACGCCTGATTTTCACTGTTCCTCCGCCTGTATAGATCCAGTTGTCCATATCATTCTATTCTTTAGTCCCACATCCCGTCTTTCATCTTATGATTATGCTATACTTAGGGTGTACTTTACCCTAAGTATAGGGGGGATGTCGGACCTGTGAGTATTCTTTTCATTCTTTCTGCTCTTGTTTTTGCTGCCTATACTCAGGGATATTTTACCCTAAGTATAGGGGGGGCAGATTCTGTATATTCTTCACTCGGCTTTCCCTTCATGTACAGCTTTCTATACTTAGGATTAGTTAATCCTAAGTATAGGGGGAAACCACCGAGTTCCTCTCATTCTATTCATTTATTCGTTCCTGTACTTAGCCATTCCTTTTCACTTCCCTTTTACTAAGCACGAGTTATGTCATCTTCATCGCTCTTGATCACTCTGAGGACATCGTTCGAGCTAAGTATAGGGGGGTGTGTATATATTTCATATATACTTTAGCCATAACTCGTACTTTGTGTGAATGTGTTAATAAATAAAATGGCTAAAAATCACAAAATTTTTAAAATTTTTCATGTACATAAACCTCTTTTATTCTTGCACATACATAGCTAGTGTATAAAGTATTTTTGTAAAAATGATTTCAAAAATCTTTTGTAAATATTTTGTATCAAAATTATGTATATAGTACAAAATTTTTCCAAAATGTTTTGAAAATCAAAAATTTGCAAAAATCTTGTGTAAATGTTTGTAAATATCATTTTGCAAAACTTGCACTTCATGCATCATTCATTCATGATTTCAAAACATTTTTCAAAAATTTTTGCATGATTGTAAAATATTTGTAAATAGCATCTTTTGTACATATATGTATATAGTTTTTCCTGGATGAGAGTTGACATTTAAACTAAGCCTGAAATTAAATTGAGAAATGGAGCTTGAATAAGATCTTAATCCACTTAACTTCAAGAGGAACCTTATAGGACTTAGGGTTAAGGCTTTTCAGGTCCATAAGGACTTAATTCTTTGAGTCCACTAGGCTATGAGCATATGTCATCTTGATGAGCCTAAGTAGAGCACTTAACAACACACGCATGACTCTCAGAGACAATGGCTTCACTTGCACCTGCACTTTACACATGGCTCTCCACGGATGAGGTGGTGAGGAGGCAGTTTCCTTTGGCTTGGGGTAGCATATGAGGGTAGTACTTCTAGGCGGAACCTCTCTTCTTCTTATAGTGAAGGAAGTGCACCTCAACTTGGTCTAGTGGTGTTGAAAGCTAAAGACAGAAGCTGTGGGTTGCAATAAAGCTTCAAAAGAGGGATAGTCTACTGGCTCAAGGGGAAATTTCTTATATGCTGCACCATGTAGATATGTTGTACAGAAGTTCTTGAAAAAAAAAATGCAAAAATGCAAAAAGAACTCCAAAAAAGTGGTGGGTCGGATTGAAAATTTAATAACCCCACCGGAGTATAAAGCAAAAGCTTATGGTATCCATGTTACATCTCATGAAGCTTGCAGCGGGAGACTTAGCTACACTGGCTAAGCTTCCAGAACTCTATACTTCTACCCCCTCTTCTTGAGCCGGTTGCACTTGAACTTAGAAGGGAATACCCCGCTTCTCGAGGAAAGAGTTGCTAGACTGAGGCATTAGAGTTACCAGGTTGAGGGAGGTTGTTTCTTTGTTACTTCTGAGATGGGGAGCCACATATCACTTACACTGCATGGAAAGATTCATGGTCATTAGAGTTTGTGTATGTAGACTTGTTCTGATCTGGTTTATTGAGGAGTCTTGTCCATAGACTGGTGGAACTTAGAGGCTGTTGAGTTTTAGGCTTAAGTCCAAATAAGGTTCCGACACATTAATAATCCAAAGATCTGATCAAGCTCCATATTTCAATTTAATGAAGGAAAATTTAATAAGTCAACCTTGATCCATGTACATCCTCTTTTTCTTTTTCTTTTTCTTTCTTTTTCACTTCTTTTTCAAATAAGTGTTTGCTAAGGGACTAGCAAAGTTAAAGCATAGGGGGTGATGAATACCCATTCATCACTCTTTATTCTATTATTTTAGCTACAAAAACCTTTGCAAATACATGTAGATATGTGTAAATACAAATAATTACCAAAAGCATGCATTGTGTAAAAACCTATAATTAGCATGTTTTTGTGCAAAAATAAAAAGAATAAAGAGCAAAAAGAAAAAGAGGGAAATATTTAGAATAAATATTGAGCAACCTAACCCAAGGGAGGGCTCAGCATGGGCCTGACCGCATAAAAGCCAAAGTAGAGGGAGATAGGAGCTCATGCGTATATACTTCTGTAAATACAATAAATTATATTTTCCTCACCCAAAAATATGTTGTAAGTATTTGTATATATCTTATTAAAAACAAAATACAAATAAAAAAAATCAAAAATTCAAAAATATACCTTCACCATGTGCATAGACCATCACCCATGTATTTATTTAACCCTATAAATAAATGAAATTATTTTCAGAACTTTTTGTGAATATTCTATGGCATATTTTGTAAATAAAATAAATAAAAAGAACAAAACAAAAATCAAATAAAAATTACAAAATTAAAATACAAAAATACATTGTATAAATACCATGTATATAAATGTATATATCTATTTATTTCACCCTTATATATATAATAAAAATAAAATAAAAATATTCTTTTATTCCATATTTTATGGTGTAAATAAATAAAATACAAAATGAGCATAAAAATACATAAAAATAACAAATAAAAAATCAAAAATAAAAATCCATGTAGTGTACATATACCTATATATATAGCTACCCTATTTTTATTTCCAAAAATTAATTAAAAATCACCAAAAAATAGAAAAAAATAAAAGAAAAATATTTCATGTTTTGAGTTTTCTTTAATTCGGCCTATTTCTGCCTTAAAATAAATAAACAAAAAATTGCATCCACGTGGCCGCTCCTGATTGGTCCACGGGGGAATGTTGACCCCGGTCAACTCCCCCGCGGACTCCTTCCTTTTCTGGAAGATGCGTGCCGCGCCTCCTTCGCCGATTTATCCACGCGTCTCCAGGCTGTCACCCACTCAACCCCCGTGCTCGGATTCTTCGCCAATCATCCATCATCCTCGCCGGATCTTCCGCCATCAAATCCACGCCTTCTACAGCTGTCGCCACTCAACCCTAATCGCCCCTGTCACCATTTATATCCCGACCTCCGCCGCCTCCGCGCCCCATCTTTGGCCCTTCTCCTCCTTCCCAGTGACCTCCATAGGCTTCGCGAGAGTGACAGCAAGCGTCTGCCCTTGTTGCAGTGAGGCGAGGAAGCGAATCCATTGATCCGGCGATTCTCGCCGTCCTTGCTCCGCCGCCGGCGTTGAGCATCGAGCTTCAGGCCTTGACGCCCTTCGAAGCTACGACCCGGAGTTAGCCACGCTCCAGCACAGTCTACTGCAGCCATCAGGTAGCCGATTAGACCTTCTATTTAGCGTAATTTTCGATTTCGCCCAATTCATATCTCCGACGCATTTCTCCGATTCCGGCCATTTCACGTAACATCTCGATCCTCCGACCCGACCATCACCTCCGCCAATCCCTCACGCACCTTCTACGCCCTTTCACTCAACCCAGATCGCACAGGATCTGGGAATCGAGCTCCACCGTCCTTCGCTCGCCGGAGCTCGTCCGCTTCAAAGCACCGTCCACCTTCACCCCGCCTTCTTGGGTCGAGGCATTTTGCCCTCGACCCGCGAAGCTTCTTGTCCACTTTGCAGGTCCAAAGGAGGTGTCTGAGCCTCCAGTCCATTCAAGACCAGAGCTTCGTGCCGCCAGGCCTCGCCGGAGCCCCTCCAGGGTTCGGCTGGGCCATCGGCCATCACCATCAGCTGCGGGACAGTGCAGCGGAGCTTCTCCGACCAATTACAGCAGCTGAGGAGGGGTGTAGCGCACGCAGGAGACCGGCGAAGTTCGCCGGGGATGAGTTCTTGCACCATCCTCCAGAGCCGTCCGATGAAGACTTCGCTCCAGTTCTAATCCTGAGCGTCCATCCTTGAAGGAGCAGCAGCCATCGATCTATCTGAGGAGACATCTTGACCGTCGTAGCCGAGGAGAGAGGACCAGGAGCCCAGCATCGTCAGATCTTCCACGTGGACCTCTCCCAACCGTTGATCGAGCCGAAGGGACGAAGAGAGAAGAGGCGCAGCACATCCGGACCGTCCAGCCTACACGTGGCGCCTATCCGACCGTCGGCTAATAAAGGGGTAAATATCGTAGGGCCCCCTCGTAGTTTGTTATTTTCTTTTTAGTCCTGTAATTTTTAATTCAAGTTGTTTATTTTCTGGGATATTTGCACCAAGGACCCCGTACTTATTTTTATTTGCACTTATACCCCCGCCAGTTGTGAACCACGTGCTTCGTCACGTGTTTTGTTGGGATATTTGCATAAGACCCCTTGTAGTTCTGGATGTTATTCATTGAATAAAAAGTTTTGTTTATTTGCATATATACCCCTGTGAGCATTGATTATTCGCATGTGCGTTTTATTTTGGGATATTTGCATATAAGCCCCTGGACTTTTGATACGAGTTATCAATAGGTCCTTGGAACTTATTTTTATTACATTTAGGTCCTTGAGTGCCCCAGGCACGTGCTTGGCACGTGACTTCTTGGGTATTTTGCACCAGGACCCCAGAACTTTTGGGTATTTGCACATAGGTCCCTGTGCACAGTGCCCCACCTTTATTTTTGAATAAAATATCAAACGACCTCCAAATCCAATGAGATTTTGACACATGGCTCCTGCCATGGTGTAGGAATTTCTATGATTTTTGAGGACAATTTTGATTTCATTTATTATTTTTAAAATTTCAAAAACACTCTTTTTAGTCACTGTCTAACTTTAAAAACACCAAAAAAATATAAAAACATCTCCAAAAATTCTAAGAAAATCAGGTATTGTAGTTTGCTTGCTGTTTGATTTTCTAGCCAATTTTGGCTACTTTTCATCACTTAAAAAACCTAAAAATTGAAAAACCCCTAAAAACTCATAAAAATTATAATAAATAAATTAAAAATCCAAAAACAATAATTAGGGTGCCTAAATTTTCCTTATTCTTTCTAGATTATAGGAAAATTACCTTTAGGGCTTTTTGAGATACAAGAGTATTTTATTTTTGGGTCTTAAGCCTTGCTGGACAGTCCCCTTTGTTTTTCGCATTGTTTGATTTTTAATAAATAATTTACCCATTAGAAAAATTCCAAAAATTCACCAAAAACAGTAAAAAAACTTAAAAAACCTAAAAATCAATTTTCTGGAATTTTTGCATCATTTTTGGTGTGTGTAATAAATTGTTGAAGTTCCCTTGTATTGACCTTCTTTAATTTTCTCATCATTTAAAAAATCTAAAAAAATACAAAAACAAATAAAAACCATTAAAAAAAAAGATTCCCTTGGATTTCTGACTACATCGTAGGCCGCAAGGCCAATCTGTGCTCCTTGTGTTCGACCCTGGGAGCTATACCAGGTTAATCCTATAGCTAGACCGCTCTATTTTGTGCTTGCTTGATTTTATCTCTGTGAGTGGTTGATTTTTTTTCTTGATTGACTTAGTTGAGTGACTGAGGTCGCAACGACCTAATTTTTTGTACCTTTACCTCTGTCATTTGGCCGGTCATCACCGATCTTAGCTGACTCCAAGGCCTGTGACCGATCTGATGATATTAGAAATGTTTCCTCACCGACCGTTGATGAACCCGACGAATCCCCCGAAAGGGGAGGAAATCGGAAAGCATGGACCTTGCAGATCCTCCTCCTGGTGTGTGGCGATGTGTTGATGAAATCCAAAATATTTATGTGATTGATCCTTTTGAGCGGAGGGCAGATACCAAGACTAGACAGGACGGGCCTGGTTTGAACACTTCCACTGATAAGTCCGTTCCTGGTCACTCACAAGTAAAGATGATTGAGGACGTTTATGATGTTGCCCATTATTTTGAGAGACCTCATAAGGAAACAACTGACCTCGGTAAGACTAGACAGGACGGACCTGGTTTGACTACTTCCACTGATAAGTCTATTACTGGTCCTTCACAAGTAAAGATGATTGAGGTCGGGTATGATGCTGCCATTTATTTTGATAGATTTAGGCCTCTTGAAGACAATGATTCAGGTGAGACTCTTGAGAACGATCTGAGTTCGTATACTTCCACTGATGATTTTGTTCCTTTTAATTTTGACCTGGACGAGCCCTCGCAGGACGACTCCGATTACACTTCTTCCGAGGATGATGAGTTTGTCCCATTCCACTTTGATATCTGCGAGACTTCCAAGGTCGGACCTAGTCGTACTTCTTCCACTCACCGGTCTGTGCCTTCACACCATAGGACCACCAAGGGAGAACCTAGCCATATTGCTTCCATTGATCAGTTCGTCCCTTTCCTTTTTGATTCCACTGAGGGCCTTCACCGTGTCGACCCTGATCGGCTACCGTCCACTGTGGACTCCGATGTCGACCTGCACCACACTAGATCTATCCCTCAGCGGTCTCGCAAGAAGCCAGCTTTCTACCTTCTAATTCTGTGTATATCCATCTTTGTTGTATATTCTCTTGTGTACCTCCATTCTCTCTCTCCTGTATTGCTCATCCACCCATTCTAGTGTTTTCCATACTTAGGACGTACTTTGTCCTGAGTATAGGGGGGTGGACGGGCCGAGTGTTCATTCATCATTCTGTTTCATCACTCCTGTTGTTGCCTATACTTAAGGCTTCTTTTACCCTAAGTATAGGGGGAGTGATGTGTACATTCTTCCATATCATTCTTTCAGTTGTTGATATATTCCTTTCTTTTCTTCTTTTCTTCTTTTCCTTTTCTATTTTCTTTATCTATCAAAAAGATACCGCCCTTGTAGACAGTTTTCCATACTTAGGACATACTTTGTCCTAAGTATAGGGGGTGTGCACCCCGAGTTTATCTGTTTTTCGATCCTCTCCATTGTCTCCTCTTCTTGTCTATACTTAGGGATATCTTACCCTAAGTATAGGGGGAGACAACACGAGTACGATCTGTTCATTCATACCCTTGACCCTCCCTACTTGTGTACAGTCTGCCATACTTAGGATTATTTGATCCTAAGTATAGGGGGGACGATCGACTTCTCATTCGTTCATTCATTCATTAGTTCTTTATTCTTTGGACTTGCCTATACTTAGTACGAGTTATGTCTGCTCTTTTCTCTCCGATCTATGAGGACATAGCTCAAGCTAAGTATAGGGGGGTCGTATATACTGCGTATATACTTTAGCCATAACTCGTACTTTCATATTTTCTTAATAATATGGCTAATAATTCTTTAAAATTCATTAAAATCTCTAATAAAAAGATGTGATTATTCCTCAAATGCTTTGTATATTTACTGATTAATAAATCCGGTGAAAATGTTTTTTGCAAAATGTTTGAAAAATAGTTTGAAGATCTTTGTGAAAAATCTTTTGAAAACTATTTTGAAAATGTTTTGTTACATGTTTTCAACCTTTGTAAAAATATTTTGGTTGTAAAATTATTTTCTTTGTATGAAATAAAATGTTTGAAAAATGATTTGCAAATGGTTTGAAAAATGGTTGCAAAAATATTTGAAAAATCTATACGTAATGTTTAGAAAACCTTTGCAAAATGATTTTCAAAGGTGTGTACATGTGTGTAAAATTGTCTGTAAAAATTATTTTAGACTAGAGTTTTCAAAATTCTTTGAAAAACCTATGTCAAAGAAATTTGAGGAATACGTACATCACACCTAAAATTCACTATATATATATTTATAAAATTGACCACTTACCCTTGTAAATTGTTAAAATTCACTTCTTGAATATATAAGAAGCACTCCCGTGTAAATATTTTTCACCTAACTTTTAGCCAAAAACTTCTTGTTTTCAAAAATCTCAAAAATATTTGCAAAATTAAAAATCCAAAAACATTTGAAAAATCTTTTTCAAAAAGACAAAAAATGCATATGCATTGTCATCTTTTCAAAAATCCATAAAAAGTTCAAAATCTTGAAAATTGCATCACAAAAATATTTTCTGCATTGCATTGCATGGCATGAGCATTTTTCGGATTGAGTTTGATAGTTGAACAAGTCTAAGTAAAATCCGGAGATTGGAGCTTGATTGGACCTTAAATCTACCTAATAACAGGAACCTTATAGGAACTGGATTTGAGGTACTTCAGGCCTATTTGTGTCGCGACCCCGTTTCCCCGGGCCGTTGGATCCTCCCATATCCAGATCTGGTTACTCAGCAATAATTTATTCAGCAATCACAACTAACATTCAGAAATAGACTGCAAATAAAAATACTCAGAAGAAAGTATTTGAACACTTTTCTATTCTCAAAATAAAGTTCAGATGATACACTGTCCCACTATAACCATTTACATGTACATCAGTTTGAAAGGAAAATATACAAAAGATTACTAACTACCTTAAAGAGTAAAGCTATCGTGGCTAGCTGGATGTCTAGTATGTAAGCTGGATGTAATTTTTAATGTCCTTACGATGGCTCACTGATACCTGTTGGGTTTTCCATAAATCATAGGATAAAAATTAGCGAATGCTAAGTAATGAAGAAGAGAAAAGCAAACAAATTGGGTAATTTTTCAGAACTTGATATCACAAAAAATTCATTCCTTCTCATTAATTTAAGTCCTATTCCTTTCTATTGCACATCGGGGATTAGTCCAGGGGAACCCACCATTCTTGGACTCCGAAGCTGTGGACACTTCGGGATTGGAGATTGTGTTGATCTTGGTAAGCTTATACTGCCGCACGTCGCCTCAACCAATCCTCCAATACTACCCCGACAATTTCCTTTTCTTTTATTAAACAGGGTCTCAAACCCTCAGCCTGGAAAATCAAATGAGCACACCGTCCTCGAGGACTCAGTTGCTTAAAACCTCATGCTAACATTTAATCATATAACCTAGTGGCTTTAAATACATATTATCGTGACCCAGCCGCTATTGAACCACCCGTGCCTCCACATGGCACGACTACATCTTCCGTCGTTCCAACCCGAATATATTGGCTCCCGGTACCACGCATTGCAAAACATTCAATTTGTGTGCACTTATCATAACAGGGCAATCGTGTACCACCTAGGTAGGGAAACGCCAATACGGGTTCCTTCCGACAAACCTACAGGTTGCATGCCCGACCTGTAGTTCTACTCCCAGTCATCCTTAACGTGACACACGATCCTTTTCAGGATCTAACTCAAACCACATCAGTTCCCATGATGTAATTCTTTCGTTAAGTCTTCGACTTGCATAATCAACAACACTTAGTATAGACTCACATGTATATTATTCATTAACATATATACTCGTATTTATGCCTATTTTAACTCCCAAACCCTAACTCTCAAAGCCAACGCATCAATTTGATGCTTAAACCTTATTTTAGTGGGAATCACAAAGCAATTCTTCAGACTTTTTCAAAAAAAGCCAAAATTAGGGTTCTTCGTAGCAAAGAATACAAAATCAAGAATTTCAATAAATTCGTATGAAAACCTAACAGCAAAAGGAAGGATTTCGTTACCTAATTGAGCTCTTTCTCGTGTATGCAAGACTTTATCGTGTTTCGTTTTTTAGAAAGGCTATTTTAAGGCTCCTGAAAAGATCGAATTTCATTTTCGTATCAAAAATGCTAAAAACGTGTCAAGAACGTGAAGAACGAACGAAGAACGCGAAGAACGTGAAGAACACGAAGAACATATTTTCTCTTAAAATTTCGACAGAGTTTCCCCTTATATCGGGACATATTTCTCGGAAAATTTCGACAGAGTTTCCCCTTATATCGGGACATAATTCTCGGAAAATTTCGGCAGAGTTTCCCCTTATATCGGGACATATTTCAAAATAAAAATGAAAAGAGTTTCCTCTATAAAATCAATCGTGAGGAAAAGAACAACAAAACTGAAAGAATATACTCAAACAACAAGAGATGAAGAATCGGTAGACACCACACATCTTAGGTGAGTGAACGTGTGACGAATCACAGGGTCACTGACGTGCATAGCCGCCCGCACCTAAGTAGGGTATTACACAGATTTCTCCATCAAAATAATTATAAAAGCATAATTGAAAGAATAGAAACATAAACGATGGAGAATCGGTAGAGACCACGCGTCTTAGATGAGTGAACGTGTGACGAATCACAGGGTCACTGATGTGCATAGCCGCCCGCACCTAAGTAGGGTGTTACACAGATTTCTCCTCTAACCATAACAGGAAAACAAATCGGAAAGAAAGATGAATCAAGAACAAAACTTGGAAGAACAAGAGGATGAATTGAAAGCCTAGCTTACGAAGCAAACTAAGAGAGGATCGTACCTTTCTCCTTCTCGTTCTCCCGGCAGCGCTTCGCTAGCGCTCCTCCCTCGCCTCCCACTCCTCCTCCCGACCTCTCGACCCTATCCCTTAGGGTGGTGGTGATAGTGGAAGTCGTAGAGAACGAATGGGTGGGGGGATCTATTTATAGGCCCCGGAAAACCACTAACCATGGTTAGAAAACCATGGTTTAGGCCTTAACTATGGTTTAGAAGCCCATGGTTTTGGCCAAAACCTATCCCAAACTTGGGGCTTAAGTTAGAACATTCCAGAGGATTCTAGATTCGCTAATGACGCTTAATTAACACTAATCGTGATTAACTTTCACTAATCGCGGTTTATCTTTCGCGGCTTACGGTTATCTTTTGCTAACTATTGATTACTGTTTACTAATGATCATTAGCGGTTTTCAATCCGTCATTAGTTTCTTTAATTATGTTTAATTAGTCTTAATGACAGTCATTATGGGTTAATGACATCTTAGTCTTGCTTACTTCTCTTTCTTCCGAAAATCATAACAATTCGAAACGAAGTCCGATTCACACAAAACAAATTTCGTTGGTTTTCTCTTGACGAGCCAGATCTTATTATATAGGATCCGAGATATGCCAAGTTCAAGGCTTTACAATTATAATAACCTTAAAAGAAGTCTCGTCCTCAAGACTAGAAATGCAAGCATAACGACCTTAAAGAGGTATGAAACCATAACAACCTTAAAGAGAATGAACGTCATTTCATTTATAAAGAAGATATACAATACACAGTGTTATTACTCAAATAAGTAGGGGTATTTCTCTCTCATTTCTGCCTCTGGTTCCCATGTGGCTTCTTCAAACTCTTGGTTCCGCCATAATATTTTAACAAGAGTCACCTCTTTGTTTCTCAACTTCTTGATATACCTTTCAAGTATTTGCACAGGTATCTCTTAGTATGTCAAGTCTGGCTCAACATGTAAATCATCATAACTTATCTTATGCTCTGGATCCCTAATGTACTTTCTCAGATTTGATACATGAAATACATCGTGTATTGCCGAAAGATATGGAGGAAGCGCAAGTCTATAGGCAACTTTTCCAATCCGTTGAATAATTTCGAAGGAACCCACGAACCTGGGTGCTAACTTCCCACGCAAGGCAAACCTCTGAACACCCTTCATAGGTGATACTTTGAGAAATACAAAGTCCCTACCTCAAATTCAAGGTCTCTTCGCTTGGTATCACTATAACTTTTCTGGCGACTTTGGGCAGTTAATAGTCTTTTTCTAGCAAGCTCTACAGCTTCCCGTGTCTTTTGAAGTCTATCTGAATCATAAAGGTTCTTTATTTCGACCTTTTCCCAACACAAAGGAGTAGTGCACCTTCGTCCATATAATACTTCAAATGGTGCCATGCCAATACTTGTATGGTAACTATTATTGTAGGTGAATTTTGTAAGAGACAAATGTTTAATCCACGATCCCTTCCATTCTAAGGCACATGCTCGTAGCATATCCTCTAGTGTCTGAATCGTACGTTCTGACTGACCGTCTGTTTGTGGATGATATGCTGAGCTCAAGCATAATTGTGTACCTAAGGATTTCATGAAGTTCTCCCAATAGTGTGTGGTGAATCGTGAATCTCGATCGGAAACTACTTCCTTTGGGATACCATGGAGGCGAATCACATGTGTAATATATAACTCACCAAGCTGGTCTGCAGTGAAAGATAAGTTTATCGGAATAAAGTGTGCTACCTTTGTCAGATGATCTATTATAACCCAGATACAATCTTTACTACCAGTCGCCTGAGGTAAGCCAGTAACGAAATCCATGGAAATGCTTTCCCATTTCCATTCAGGTATAGGAAGGGGTTGCAATAATCCCGGTGGCTTTTGGTGTGAAGCCTTTACCTGCTGACAAGTGAAACATGAATTCACAAACTTAGCAACATCTTTCTTCATTCCCGGCCACCAAAAGTATGGATAAAGATCCTTATACATCTTTGTAATTCCTGGATGAATAGATAATCTTGAACAGTGCGCTTCTCGTAAGATGTCTTTCCTTAGTTCAAGTGTGTCTGGTACACAAGCTCTGTGATGGTTATATAGTAACCCATCTTGTATCTGGAATCCCTCTATCTCATGCTTCTCAAGTTGTTGTTTCAAGTCTTTAAGGACTGGATCATCCTCCTGTTCTTTCTTTATTTTATCCCAGATCTCTGGTTTGTATCGATGAGGAATAGTTATAGTATTAACACTACTATCAAATGGTTTCCATTCACTTAATGTTGATAGTAAACCCTAGAAGTGGATAGCACTCACTAACTCAGGTGAATAAGTTCTTCTGCTAAGGGCATCTGCTACGACGTTCCCCTTACCAGGGTGGTAGGAGATAGTGCAATCATAATCTTTCAATAACTCTAGCCACCGTCTCTGTCTCATATTGAGCTCCTTTTGATCAAACAGATATTTCAAGCTTTTATGATCGGTGAAGATTTCAAAAGTAATACCATACAGGTAGTGTCTCCATATCTTTAAAGCAAAAACTACGGCAGCTAATTCAAGGTCATGTGTTGGGTAGTTTTTCTCATGTGTCCTGAGCTGTCGTGATGCATACGCAACTACCTTACCATGTTGCATAAGAACCGCCCCAAGTCCTTCAGATGCGCCAGTGTACACTGTAAACCCTTCACTCCCGGAGGGTAGAGTAAGGATTGGTGCAGATGTTAGGCATTCTTTCAGTGTCTGAAAACTAGCTTCACATGTATCAGACCATAAGAATGAGACCTCCTTCTGAGTTAGTCTAGTCATTGGCAATGTATTCGTGAAAAGTCCTTCACGAATCTTCTATAATATCCAGCTAATCCTAGAAAAGATCGTATTTCTGTGACAGTCTTCGGGCATTCCCAACTCATCACCGCACTAACCTTTGTAGGATCAACTGATATACCTTCCCCAGAAATAACACGGCCTAAGAAAGATACTTCAGATAGCCAGAAGTCACATTTGCTATATTTAGCATACAGTTTGTTCTTCCTTAGAATTTCAAGTGCCCGCCTGAGGTGGTGTTCATGCAGATACTTATCCTTGGAGTAAATAAGCACATCATCAATAAAGACTACTACAAAGTGATCTAAGAACTCCTTTATTCATTAGATCTATGAAGGATGCTGGGGCATTTATTAGTCCAAAAGGCATGACTAAGAATTCATAATGCCCGTATCTAGTTCGGAAAGCTGTCTTGGGAATATCTGTATCTTTAATTTTCAATTGATGGTATACAGATCTTAAATCAATCTTGGAATACATAGTTGAACCCTGTAACTGATCAAAGAGATCATCTATTCTCAGCAGTGGGTACTTATTCTTTATTGTCCTCTTGTTTAGTTGTCTGTAGTCAATGCACAACCGCATCGACCCATCCTTTTTTCTGACAAATAAGACAGGTGCACCCCATGGTGAAGTACTAGGATGAATGAATCCTTTATCTAACAGTTCTTGCAACTGTACCTCTAACTCTCGTAACTCAGCTGGTGCCATCCTATACGGAGGGATAGAGATAGGCTGAATATCTGGTATGAGAGAGATTTCAAATTCAATCTCTCGCTCAGGTGGTAATCCAGGTAGTTCCTCTGGAAATACATCAGGAAACTCACACACTATAGGTATTTCTTCCATCATTTTGTCCGACCCTGATGTAGTGGTTACATAGGCTAAATAACCTTGGCACCCTTGCTCTAACAACTGTTGTGCCTTCAATGTAGAGATATATTCGATATTATCATTGGATGTCTTTCCAATGAACTGGAACTCTATCGAGTTAGGAAGGTGAAACGTTACTGTCTTCTGAAAACAATCAAGACATGCATGATGCCTTTCTAACCAATCCATCCCTAGGATAAGATCAAAGTCCTCCATTTCTATTAGTAGTAGTGAAACAGGTAACTGATGTCCCGCTATCAGTATTATACTATTATCCAGGATTTCTCGAATTATAAATACTTGTCCTCCTGGTACCTTGATCAGATAGGATTGTTGTACTTCTACTGGTATCTTACCCAAAGCGGGTACTAACCATCGAGCAATAAATGAATGTGACGCACCAGAATCAAATAAAGCATGTACTCAAAGGCCATAAATAGTAACGGTACCTCGTACGACTGTGCCTGAGTGGTAGGCTTGTTCCTCAGTAATTGAGTTTAGTTGGCCATTAGGAATAGGCAAGCTAGAGACCGCAACACTTTGTGGTGGTTGTTGTGTAGGAGACACTCCTTGTGAGCCCCGACCTCTACAATGTCTTCCTCCGTGTGTTGCTACATTGCTCGAGTTGGATGTTATACTGTTAATTGGGGTTGATTTAAACCCTGAACCTCTCAACTTCGGACAATCTTTCTTAATGTGGCCTTCCTGATGACAGTGAAAACACACACGTGCTCCTATTTGAGCTGAAGATCCAGCCACAGAGGTGCTAGCTCCTGCAGTTGAGTCGCGAGGATACAGTGGAGGTCTAGAGAAACCCCTTCTTCCTGATAATTCCTGACCCATGGTCTGTGTTGAGCTTATATTGGAACCGACTGGATGATAGCGACGATCTCTACGATTATAATGTTCCTTGCTTTTGGATGGTCCACCATTAAAGTGGAAACTTCTTCTTTGGCGGTTTTCATCCCTCTCTATCTCAATACGAGAGGCGATGTCCATTACTTCATCTACGGTTGTAGCTCTAAAACCAGCAAGCTTTTCTCGTAAATCTCCTTGAAGACCGCTAACAAATTTGGTAAGACACTCTTGTGGTGAAGCTTATAGAGCTGGTGAGTACCGTAGTAGCTCAGTAAAGTGGATATGATAATCTCGTACGGTCTTAGAAGATATCCCAAGAAAGGGACAGAAGTGAGCTCGAAACCTCTCTTCAAAGATATCTCATGGGACAGGATCTGCTAACTTCTTAGAAATTGCTCTCCAACATCGTCGTGCATAATCTGTTAGGGAGTAATCAGCAAAGTGCACCCATGTATCAACTGGTGCATGGATTACCCTCAACATTCTAGTAACATCATCGAGCCATAACTCAGCCTCGACAGGTGTCTCTACACTTTTGAATCGATGAATTTTTCCGTTTCGGTAATTATCTAGTAATGTTTGGTGTCTAAGAAGGGTCTTCTCCATTGCTCCTTCAACCGGGGTAGGAGCAGATTCAGTTGAAGGATGGCAACTAGATTCTTCCTCAGAAAGATGGACAGAATCTTCAATCCTGGCATCCGCAGGCTTAGATGCATCGGGTCTCTCAGCCTGTGCATTGAGCCTCTCCTCCAATGCCTGTTGCCTTTGCCCCATGTCTTGGAGCATTGTCATTATAACCGCTAATTGTCTAGACACGTCTTGGTCTGCCATGATCCTGTGATGAGTCAAGGTCAAAGGTCAGTTCCTATATGTCTTAGCATGATGTCAATAAGGGACAATGACTTGTGAATGGTACTGCAGTCAGTTATTAAGATCAAAGGATCTTAATACAACCTTAGTTTTTTGAATACCGCTCATAGTTGATAATTACTAAATAAATTATTGGAGTAACCTTGCTCTGATACTAATCTATCACGACCCCGTTTCCCCGTGCCTTTGGATCCTCCCATATCTGGATCTGGTTACTCAGCAATAATTTATTCAGCAATCACAACTAACATTCAGAAATAGACTGCAAATAAAAATACTCAGAAGAAAGTATTTCAACACTTCTCTATTCTCAAAATAAAGTTCAGATGATACACTGTCCCACTATAACCATTTACATGTACATCAGTTTGAAAGGAAAATATAAAAAAGATTACTAACTACCTTAAAGAGTAAAACTATTGTGGCTGGCTGTATATCTAGTGTGTAAGCTGCATGTAATTTTTAAAGTCCTTGCGATGGCTCACCGATACCTGTTGGGTTTTCCATAAATCATAGGATAAAAATTAGCGAATGCTAAGTAACGAAGAAGAGAAAAGCAAACAAATTGGATAATTTTTCAAAACTTGATATCACAAAAAATTTATTCCTTCTCATTAATTTAAGTCCTATTCCTTTCTATTCCACATCGGGGATTAGTCCAGGGGAACCCCACCATTCTTGGACTCCGAAGTTGTGGACACTTCGGGATTGGAGATTGTGTTGATCTTGGTAAGCTTATGCTGCTGCACGTCGCCTCAACCAATCCTCCAATACTGCCCCGACAATTTTCTTTTCTTTTATTAAACAGGGTCTCAAACCCTCAGCCTGGAAAATCAAATGAGCACACCGTCCTCGAGGACTCAGTTGCTTAAAACCTCAAGCTAATATTTAATCATATAACCTAGCGACTTTAAATACATATTATCGTGACCCAGCCGCTATTGAACCATTCGTGCCTCCACATGGCACGACCACATCTTCCGTCGTTCCAACCCGAATATATTGGCTCCCGGCACCACGCGTTGCAAAACATTCAATTTGTGTGCACTTATCATAACAGGGCAACCATGTACCACCTAGGTAGGGAAACGCCAATACGGGTTCCTTCCGACAAACCTACAGGTTGCATGCCCGACCTATAGTTCTACTCCCAGCCATCCTTAACGTGGCACACGATCCTTTTCAGGATCTAACTCAAACCACAACAATTCCCATGATGTAATTCTTTCGTTAAGTCTTCGACTTGCATAATCAACAACACTTAGTATAGACTCACATGTATATTATTCATTAACATATATACTCGTATTTATGCCTATTTTAACTCCCAAACCCTAACTCTCAAAGCCAACGCATCAATTTGATGCTTAAACCTTATTTTAGTGGGAATCACAAAGCAATTCTTCAGACTTTTTCAAAAATAACCAAAATTAGGGTTCTTCGTAGCAAAGAACACAAAATCAAGAATTTCAATAAATTCGTATGAAAACCCAACAACAAAAGGTAGGATTTCGTTACCTAATTGAGCTCTTTCTCGTGTATGCAAGGCTTTATCGTGTTTCGTTTTTTAGAAAGGCTATTTTAAGGCTCCTCAAAAGATTGAATTTCATTTTCGTATCAAAAACGGTAAGAATGTGTCAAGAACGTGAAGAACGAACGAAGAATGCGAAGAACGTGAAGAACACAAAGAATACCAAGAACATATTTTCTCTTAAAATTTCGGCAGAGTTTCCCTTATATCGGGACATATTTCTCGGAAAATTTCGGCAGAGTTTCCCCTTATATCGGGACGTAATTCTCGGAAAATTTCGGCAGAGTTTCCCCTTATATCGGGACATATTTCAAAATAAAAATGAAAAGAGTTTCCTCTATAAAATCAATCGTGAGGAAAACAACAACAAAACTGAAAGAATATACTCAAACAACAAGAGATGAAGAATCGGTAGACACCACATATCTTAGGTGAGTGAACGTGTGACGAATCACAGGGTCACTGACGTTCATAGCCGCCCGCACCTGAGTAGGGTATTACACAGATTTCTCCATCAAAATAATTATAAAAGCATAATAGAAATAATTGAAACATAAACGATAGAGAATCGGTAGAGACCACGCGTCTTACATGAGTGAACGTGTGATGAATCACAGGGTCACTGATGTGCATAGCCGCCCGCACCTAAGTAGGGTGTTACACAGATTTCTCCTCGAACCACAACAGGAAAACAAATCAGAAAGAAAGATGAATGAAGAACAAAACTTGGAAGAACAAGAGGATAAATTGAAAGCCTATCTTACGAAGCAAACTAAGAGAGGATCGTACCTTTCTCCTTCTCGTTCTCCCGGCAGCGCTTCGCTAGCGCTCCTCCCTCGCCTCCCACTCCTACTCCCGACCTCTCGACCCTATCCCTTGGGGTGGTGGTGGTAGTGGAAGTCGTAGAGAATGAATGTGTGGGGGGATCTATTTATAGTCCCCGGAAAACCACTAACCATGGTTAGAAAACCATGGTTTAGGCCTTAACCATGGTTTAGAAGCACATGGTTTTGGCCAAAACCTATCCCAAACTTGGGGCTTAAGTTAGAACATTCCAGAGGATTCTAGATTCGCTAATGACGCTTAATTAACACTAATCGTGATTAACTTTCACTAATCGCGGTTTATCTTTCGCGGCTTACGGTTATCTTTTGCTAACTATTGATTAGTGTTTACTAATGATCATTAGCGATTTTCAATCCGTCATTAGTTTCTTTAATTATGTTTAATTAGTCTTAATGACAATCATTATGGGTTAATGACATCTTAGCCTTCCTTACTTCTCTTTCTTCCGAAAATCATAACAATTCGAAACGAAGTCCGATTCACACAAAACAAATTTCGTTGGTTTTCTCTTGACGAGCCAGATCTTATTATATAGGATCCGAGATATGCCAAGTTCAAGGCTTTACAATTTGACTTAATTCTTTGAAGATCACAAGACTTGGTTCAATGGATTCTTGACTGCCTAAGTAGAATATTTCGGAGCACATGCACGACTCTTGTTGATAATGACCTAACTTGGACACCTGCACCTTTCACATGGCTCAACTCAGTTGGAGTGGTGAGGGGATTGGATTTGCCGGTATGGGACGCACACAAGTGAAAACATTTGTCCTCCTCTAGAGAGGGAAGTGCGCCCCAACCCGTCCAGTAGTGATGAGTTTCGAGGATAGGAGATCGTGGGTTGCAATAAAGCTTCAAAAGAGGGATAGTCTACTTGCTCAAGAGGAAAAACTCCCTATGTAAATGATGTTGTATATAGTATTCCAAAAAAAGAGATGCAAAAGCAAAAACTCCAAAAAAGTGGACAGGCCTGTGCAAAAATAAAAAAAATGCCTGCCGGAGTGTACATATGTTGTAAAGTCAAACAAGTAAGCATGAGCTTCAAAGTCAAATCATGTGAGCCTGCAGCTGGTGACTTAACTACACTGGTCTTGCATCTTAGGATAGGTAGCTACACTGGCTACCGTCCATTCTTCTATTTAACCCCTCCTCTTGAGCCGGTTGCCACTTGAACTTAGAAGGGAATACCCTGCTCCTTGAGGGATGAGTTGTTGGATTGGGGAATCATTGGGTTGTCATATCGGAGAAGTCAGTCTCTTTGTCATTTCAGTTGGGGGGAGCCACCATCACTTACACTGTACGAGTCAAATTCATAGTTGTAAGGGTTTGCGTATAAATTGAAATATTTCTGACCTGGCTATTGAGGAGACTTGAGCAGAGTTTTGGGATTTTCAAGGACTGTTGGATTTCAAATTCGGTTCTCACTAAGGTTCCGCCCGCACTAAAACTCCAAAGGTCCGACTTAAGCTCCAAACTTTGATTTTGTGAAGACAAGTTTGACGATCAAATAAAATCCAAGTTCTTCTTTTTCTTTTCTTTCTTTTTCTTTTTGCACTTATTGCATAAGTGTTTGCTAGGGACTAGCAAAGGTAAAGTATAGGGGGATGATGAATCCACATTTCATCATCTTTATTCTATCATTTTGGCACCAAAAATCCTAGCAAATGCTTGTAAATAGCATTAAATACCTCATCTTAGCATTCATGCATGTGCATCCCATTAGTGTATAAAATACTGTAATTAAAGCCAAAATTATAGAATAAATAAAAGAAAAGAAAAAGAATAAAATATTGTATATATTTTATGACCCGAAACCCCGAGACCTAGGCATCTTGATGAATAGGTCGACAAGGAATAAAGTAGGGGGAGATAGGGGCAAAATACAATAAAAATACCTTTTATTCAATGCATTCTTTATTCATTTTGGGACCTATTTTTGATTCCATTTTTTATACATCAAATAAAGAAACTTTGTACATGAAAGTTGTAGGTAATTTAATAAAGAAAAATACAAAATTGGTTTCACTGAAAAATAATGTACAGATAAAAAGTTATGATCAGAATAAGATTCCAAAACTCCAACTTCCCAGACCCGTATCTTGCAAATAAAAACTCGAAATGTACCAAACTCACCTTTAATTGTATATAGCATAAAATAATCTATTTAATGGAGGTGGTTTCGTATTTTTCGAAGTTACGGTTTGCAAGTTGAGTTTTGGACCCTTGTAGTATACTTGTACAGATTAAAATATTCAATTTATTTTTTATTCGTTATTTTTCTAATTTTATATTTGTATAATTTTGTAAATATTATTTATAATATATTTGTATATTAAAATCAGATTAAAAACCTAAATAAAACTCAAAATCAAAATACTTGTATATTAGATACACATGTGCTATACCTATGTACATACCTATACATTACTTACTTGTATTTTATTAAATATACAAAATGTATCGGAAAAATAAAACAAAAATATATTTGTGTGTATAAAAGTATTTTATAATTTTATAAAATAATAGACAAAAATAAATGAGATCACAAATACCAAATAAAAACAAAATAATCAAATATATAGGTAATATACCTATAAAGGGTATAAATGTAAACTTGTAAAAATACATCTCATAAAAATAATTAAAAATCGGAATAAAATACTATATAAAATAATAAACACTTTTTATTCAATAACCTAAATTAAATAATATCATTTATTATTTTAAATTGAATTAACAAAACAATTTCTTGCAGGTTTTTCCTGGTTGGTCCACGTGGACCAACCAGGTGGGTCTGACAGTTGACCTCAGTCAACTGTCTGACCCCCCCTGTTCTTGTCAGTTTGTTGGGTTTTTCGCGCTCTTTCGCCCTTTTTTCGAGGCCTCTCCTTTCATCTTTTGATGTCGCGATCTTCTGCAAACTTGCTCCCCTACCATAGGGCATACATGCCCTAGGCTTTCCTCGAGCATTGGATCAACGACGCACCCGCCATCGCCTCGTTTATCACGCCAGTCGACCACCATTCAAAACGACCCCCCTCATCTTCCTTTTCCCCTTGAACCAGTTCTGGGCGCCAAAAACCTCCAGGTGGGGTCGAGGGTCGATCTCCGGTGACAGGGGAGTTCTCCCCCATCTTAGGCGAGGTGCGGTGAAGCACCTAGAGCTGCGTTCCATCATCTCCAGCGGATGCGCCTCCGTGAGGTTCAACCTCGGGTCTACAACCCCTTGAGGTACGTTTCTTTCTTTTTCTTGCTTGCTTTACTTCCTGGTAGACATAGCATCATTTTCCACCTTTTCAATTCGCTTCGCAACAACCCGATCACCAGCCCCTCCTCTCGCCGGAGCGAGCTCCGGCGAGCTTCCAGTTCGCCCCCCACCGCTCTATCTCACCGCCAGGTGGGTCGCGGCAGTTTGCCCACAACCCCCTGATGAATCTCCATTTCATCACCTTTATTCTATCATTTTGGCCTTAAAAACCCCAGCAAATGCATGTAAATAGCCTCAATTTGTACATAATAGCATCTATTCTTTATTGTATATAAAATAAGGTTTTTAATGCCAAAACTATAGAATAAAGAGAAGAAAAGAAAAAAGAATAAAATATTGCAAATATTTTATGACCCTAACCCCGAGACCAAGGCCAGCATGGAATTGGTCGACAAGGAATAAAGTAGGGGGAGATAAGGGCCATTATACAATAAATACCCCATTTATTCATTCATTCATTTATCTATTTTGGACGCCTATTTTGTACATAATTATTTATTCATCAAATAAAGAAACTTTGTACATGAAAGTTGTAGATAATAATGTAAATAAAATTACAAAATTGAGTTTGTATAAAAATAATACCCAGTGTACATTTTATACACAGAATAAAAAGCCAGAATCTCAACTTCACAGACCCATATCTTGCAAATAAAAACTCCGAATCACCCAAACTCACCTTTAATTGTATATAACTTTCCAAGAACTATTTAATAAAATGGGTTTCATAATTTTTGGAGTTCATCTGTAGAAGATAGGTTTTTGGCCCACCTTGTATATCGGACTGATTTAAATATTCATTTTATTCAATATTTATTATTTCTATAAATATATATTTTTAGAATTTTGTAAATAATGTATATAATACATGTACATATTGAAATTAAAAGAAAACCAAAAAGAATTTGTAAAATAAAATAAGTCTATAGGCTACATAGACAAAAGACCTATGCTACCTATATGTATATAAATAAAAGGGAATTTAATTATTTTATTCTTTATTCATCTATATCTTTATAATAATGTATATATTATATATAACTTATTAAAAATACAAATCCAAAATAAAAACAAATAAAATTCCTTAAATAAATAAAATATATATAATATATAGGTAAAATACCTATAAGTATATCTACATATACATATACATATTTATTTAAAAATGTAAATAAACTCCTAAAAATTAAATAAAAATATAATTATACTCATAAAAATAAGTTATCAATTTATAAAATAAGAAAATAAAATAATAAAATAAAATGTACAAAATAAAAATAAAATACACAAAATACATGTAAATACACATATAAACACATTAGTAAAATAAAACCATAATAAAATAAACCAAAAAATAAATAAAAATCATAAATAAATACTATATTAATTAATAAACATTTTTTATTTTATAAGAAAAATCTAATAAAATTATTTATTATGTATAATAAATGGGTCAAGTTTGGTCTGACGTAGGCCAATCACAGGCCAGGGACTGTTGACCTCTGGTCAACTCCCCCCTGCGCCTCTAACTCCCGTCAGAACCATCAAGTCCCATGTTTTCCTTCATTTTTCCCGCTCGATGTGATGCTCCATTGACAGCGATCCTTTCACGGATTTTTCTCCCAGATGAATCATGATCCTCGCCGTCTACTTTGATCCCTTGTACATACCGCCGATTCTCTAATTGGGCCCGGTCAAATAAGGGTGCTACTTTGGTTATAAATAAGGAACCATCGCCATCTCTCCAAGTTTGGTCAGCCTCGCCCCATTTTATCCCTTGCATTCAGTCCCAGGTGTGCTCCTCGTGACAGGAGGATGTCGCTGGCATCTTGAATCGGCTGGAGATGGTGGTGGTTGCAGCCACGGCGGCGCTCCGGCAGCCGTCCTGCTCCCTGGAGTTTCTCCAGGTATAAGAGCTATGCGTTTACATTTCTAGGTAGATTTTTATTCGTGCATTTCATTTCCGTCCTTTATTTCGCATTTAGATTATTAGTGTAGCGTAATTTAGGTAAATCGAAGTTCACCGGAGCTCTGCTCCAGCGACTTCGCCACCTTGTTTCCAACCGTTTTCCGACACCATTTCGCCTTCATTTAGATCCCCTCCGTATTCTACACCTCCAGACCACTCCGACCCAACCAGATCTGCTCCAGATCTGCGAACCGAAGCCTCATCTCCGCCCATCGCCGGAGGCTTTGCCATTCCGCCCATTTCAACGCTAACAACTTCAATTTCTGGTCGAGGAGCCTCGCCTCGAGCCTAGCTTTCTTCTTGTGCAGGTCAGGTGCGTTGGATAGCACCAGGAGCCGATTCACATGCGGGCGGAGGTACCTGGAGCCCCGATCCTTCTCCGAGCTCGTGGCAGCGCTCCAGCGTGCCTCCGGCCGATCTACCACCTCCAGCAGATAGAGCAACCCTCCAGGAAGCTTCTGGGACCTTCAGGTGCTGCGAAGACCGGCGAAGGAGCGAGATCTGGCTGGAAGAAGCTCGCCCCGGCGAGCTTGCTTCCCTGTTCTTGCACGTGTGCTCCCCGCCGTTGGATGAAGACGAAGGCCCAGGTCATCGATCAGCCGTCCGATCTTCCAGAGTCTAGACCGTTGGATCACGTGGGTGATCTAATCTCAGACGTCAGATCGCGAACCATCATCGGCTCACGTGGTGGCGACGCGTGTCAAGTAAAGAAAGCCAAGCCGTTGGATCGCGCGCCTATTGGGGGTAATTTGCATATTTAGCCCCCGCTCTTTTTGTATTTAATTCTTAGTTCTATAAATAATTTTTAACGTTGTAAATAAAATGTAATTTTTGCTGAAAGGACCCTGAGGTTTATAGAATTGCATTTTAGGTCCTTCCGCGCCTCACGTGCAGTCCCACGTGAGGCGCGTGAAAATTGCATGTAAATCCTGGCGCCTTTTTGTAATTGCAAATAGGTTCTAAAAATTTAAATAAATGTTTATTTGCGTTGGTATATTTGCACTGTGCCCCCTGTCACTTATTTTATTTGCAAAAATGCCCCTGACATGCTGTTTATTTTTGTGTCTTTTATCTATTTATTAAAAATGCCTATGTAGCTACTAAAAATCCATAAAAATTAGGTTAGATGCTTCATGTAGTGTACTTTCACGCCCACATTTTAATTTGCATTTTTTTGCATTTTACCTAATTTTTAAAATTCAAATGGAGCCTAAATAATCACTGTTTAAAATATAAAATACCAAAAAATAGAAAAACATTTTGAAAAATTCCAAAAAAATATATATTGAGTCCAGAAAATGAAAAACCCTAAAAATAGAAAAAGAAAATATAAAAATTTCAAGAAGCTCCAAAATCCTAAAAAAAGAGAAAAACCCTTCAAAAATACCAAAAAATATGTTTTCTTATTTTATAATTATCTATATATTATTAGTTATGTATTAACATTAACTTGGGTTATTTTTGGACCTATTTCATATTTTAAAATCCAAATTAGTTTCTGCTATATAAAAAATACAAAAATATAAAAAAAATATTATATGTATATTTAGTATCTATATAAATATTTATCCTTATATTACTCCTCTCTCTTCTCTTATATATACCTCTTTATATAGAAATATATTTATATATATTATAATTAAAAATATTAAAAGAAAATTAAAAAATATATAAAATATAAAAACAAAAAATTATAAAACCAAAAATAAAATAAAATAATATACAAAATTAAAAACCCACAAAAACTATAAGAATTGGACATGATCATTGAATTGAATAATTGGACAACCAATTTCATCATACAACCATTCGCCTCCCAGTGTTCGACCTCTACCTATACTTACACCTATACACATTTGCATGTAGAGTTATAATAAATTTAAACTCCACATTTTTGGATATTCGTTGCATATATTTATTGTGGGTTAAATGTTGATCGATTTGGGAGTCTGTCTGAGGTCAACTCGGCGACTGTCTCTCCGCCTCTTGGAAAGATACGACCTCGGCGAATCCCCTTTCATCAAATGGCGCCGTTGCCGGGGAGGCAACGGATTTTGTATGGTTGTTCATTCATTTATTTAATTCTTTGCTCATGTCCATTATTCATTTGTTTATTTGATCTTTATTGAGATTATTGATTGGCTGTTCTGACCCATCTTCTTTCTTTGTCTTTGATGCGAGGGACCGCCAAGCGAAAGAGGACCTTCTAGGAGGACCTATGCACCCAAGCAAAGCGGAGTTGGCTTTTCTACGACGGCCAACAGGAGAGAGCATCAAAAGCAGATGAAGGAAAATTTTTGAAGACAGACTCTATTTTTATGCATTTTTGTATTTTATTTTATCATGTATATTTATGTGAGAGAGCGACAATTGACATGTAATAATTCAAGACTTTCAGACACTCCGACTCCCGAGGTCCATTGCCCAAGGGATTGTTCCCTTGGGGGACTTGACGGTTTTGACGCTTTTATTTTTATTTTATTTTTATTATTTTGTGTGAATGAGCCCTAGTTTAGGAATTGCTTGCCAATAGATTAAGATCCAAAGCCCCTAATATAATTGCATGTACCTATAGTGCGTTTTGGATCTAGTCAAATCTAAACAGTCGGTTCATTGATCTCTTAACCCTTGTGCCGTGAGCAAGCCCCATCAAGCGCTACTCCTGAACTCGACTGTGTCAAGAAGAGGAGGGGTGAGCCAAGATCGGACTTTTTAGGTTAAGGATCGGTGGTCGGCTTGTGGTGCTTCACGATAATAGCAGTTACTATCCTAAGGTGATTTCTTCGGCTTGCATTTGCATTTAGCATAAGTTTCAATTCTGTTCTGCATCCCGCATGGAGAGAGCTGGGAAGCATTGTAAGTCTTCTTACTTAGCATGCATCATCGATTTCCGACTTGCATGGCTTTCCCGACCTTCTCCCTCTGTTTTTGCCACTTAGGATGCTTAATGGAAATTGGAACCTCGATAGGCACGTGCATTGAAAATACCCAAAAAAAGTGATAACTAAAAGAAAATTGGGACTGCTAACTCTATTGGACCTAATAATAAAACCTAATGGACTTCCTTGTCTTGGGAAGAGCAACCCCCTCATTGTATGCGTTTTAAAGCTCACGTACACACTAAGGAGTAAAGCCCAAATCCTATCAAGCCTCCTGAAGTGTTTGTACAACTTTGTGATTTTCACCTAACCTCTAAAACCGAAAAGATAAATGATCGTCATCTGACGGTCTTCACTGTGTTGAGTAGGTGAATTGGGGGTTTGCCTTGTGTCTTGATTGTGACTTGGAGTCCATTGTGCTTTTCTTGCATTATTAGAGTAGTAGGTCCCGTCCGTGTGAGTCATGCATTTTTCATCTTTGAGTCTCTCTACCTCTCTTATACATATACCTCTTCATTTGCATTGAGTCGTGATATTGGCGCTTGAGCTCAATCATTTCTTCGCCAAGTCCATTCGTCCCGACATCTTCTTCACCATCTTCTTCGTATCCACTGTATCATCCCCATCTTCTCCGGTTCGAGGAGAGCCTGCTCTTCGGACCACCATTTTGACGGTGTTCCCGCCTTGTGTAAACACCCAATTTTGTCGGTGTCTCGATCTTCTCACCCGCCCTCCTCGTCCCCTCTGTATCACTCTTCACCCTTGATATTGGCACGCATGCTCAATCAGCTTCTCCACCCCATTGTGCACCCTTCTTATCCATCTTCTTCGTGTACCCTGTAGCACCTCTCCCTTTTACCCTGGAATGCTGTGCATAATGATGAGGCCCGCATCGAGGATTATTTATACAGATTATTTGTGTAAGCCGGGCCAATGATGTTGAGAATGCTGAGATTGATTTGGTGGATTTGACTTTGGATACATGCATACGAGTGTATTGAGAATTTGTGTTGATGCATGATCATAGGTGTGATGCATTATTGAGGAATTTTAGTTCTCGCACATCGGGTTAAGGATGTGATATGATGCAATGATTCAATGAAGATTTCATGAGATTTCTACTGATCTATCTATTTTGAGGTTTCGGCCCGTCTTGATTTGGATTTTGGATGGACTATCTTGATATATGCTTCATGATGACGGTGCCCCGAACCCCCATGATCTCTCCTCTTCCTGATTGACCCATCCTTGATCTCCTGACTCTCTAATCCACCCTGGCACTTAGAGGATTCATGACTATTTGTTGTGCCATCTCAGCCAGATTTGATTGACCTGAGGGGCATCTTGTGAATGACCTGATTATTTGCTCCCTCTCTTGATATTATGCCCTCCGGTAGATTAATGAATTCACATTGTTTCGAGAACCTGAGACTCTATGCCAGCATTCCCATGACCTACATTGATCTAGCTCGCATCCCTCCCCGAGGACTACCTGCGGGAGAATGCAACAATTTCTAGGACTACGGTTTCATCCACTACTTGGGTCGCCATTTTTGATTGGACCCGGAACCGAGTCAGATGATATGCTTGATTGGCCTCCCTCTGTGATTGTGTGTCCGATCTGTCGGCACATGGGACCAACTGTCTGATTGCTCTCCTTGACGGTCCTCGCAAGGACGAGCCTTGATATTCCATTTGCTCACTGCCTAGTTCATAGTTCTCCGAGGGTTATCTGCGAGAGGCTATGACACATTTTTGCTCTCTGGTGTCTTCCGTTGATAGACGGTTTGCCGTCTGTCGAGACCAGACACTATGTGGGTCGGTCTGATGGACCCGGCTCCTTTGAGCCCTTCTCTCTCCGTGACGACCCTCGCAAGGACGAGATGTGCTCTGACTATCCACTATATAGCTCACATCACTTCCCGAGGACTATCTGCGGAAGGATGTGACACTTTGTTTACGATCGGCTTCACTCATTGCTAGTGTCTCCAATCTGTTGGAGCACGAAGCCGAATCGTCTGATTTGTGTGTTCGGTCTTCCTTTCTGACTGTGCGCCCAATCTGTTGGGGCACGTGACCGACTTGCTGAGACTCCTTTGAGTCTGCTCTCCTTGACGATCTGCGCAAGGATGAGCTCTTTTCTGATTATTACTTGACTAGCTCGTAGCTCCCCGAGGGTTATCTATGGGAGTCTACGACATATTTCCAATTTGAGTGGACTCATCTGTTGGTAGCCGATTTGTCGTCTACTGAGACCACTATGTGAGTCTGTCTGATGGACCTGGCTCCTTTGAGCCCTTCTCTCTCCTTGACGACCCTCGCAAGGTAGAGACACATTCTGACTATTCCTTGCCTAGATCGCAGTACTCTCCCAGGACTATCAGCGGGAGACTGCGACACTCTCTTTACGCTCGGTTTCCCTTGTTGACTATGTTTCCAATCTGTGGAGCGCGAAACCGAGTCGTTCGATATATTTGATTTTGGTCCCATCCTGTGTTGCATATCCGATCAGTAGATCATGGGACCCATCTGATTAGACTCCTTTGAGTCCGCTCGCCTTGACAGTCCTCGCAAGGTTGAGCTCCTGATATCTGATCTTCCCATGCCTTGTTCCCCGAGGGTTATCTGCGGGACGCTGCCACATTCTTTAGATTAGTCGGACTCTTCTGCTGGTAGCCGATATGTCAACTACCGAGATGGATCCTGATGATCTAGATGATGGATCACTGACGCCTTTGTGTCTGCTCACCTTGACAACCCTCGCAAGGGTGAGCTTCTGTTCTGATTATTCGACGATTAGCATGTACTACTCTCCGAGGGTTATCTGCGGGAGGGTACATCATTTTATGGGTACTCGGTTTCATTTCTGGTGTCTCCTGTCTGTTGGAGAGCGAAGCCGAGTCTTCGTAGTTATGTACTTGGTCCTCTTTCTGATTGTGTATCCGATCTGCGGATCACGGGAACAAGTATTCTGATTATGGTCTGATTCGTGGCTCCTTTGAGCCTGCTCACCTTGACGACCCTCGCAGGGTTGAGCCATGTCTTGCGGCATTAGGTGTGTGTCTCCTACGATCTTCCGACCTCACGACCACCGAATGCCACGAGGTCTCCTACTCTCTATCTTCCAAATCTTATCGAGACTCTGATTGATTGGAGGACTCTGTACTGTTCTATCTTCCTCTCGGTCTTACGGTATCGGCTATGTTTCCTCATTCTGACCCTGTGTGCCGATTATCTGCTTCATGCTACCGCACCCAATATCTCTACTTCCTGATCTATTTGTCCCCGGTAGCCGACACCCACCCGACTGCATATCTGGGTGTCTTTGCACCTTCTGACTGCGTCCTCGTTCTCACAAGGAGACGAAGACGAGAGTACGGTATTCAATTGACAGATATCGTCATGTACTTCACCAGTTTTTCACCCCTTGTATATATGTGTGACTTTTTCCGTCTTTCTCCCGTATGTTTTAGTGTGCCCCTGATCTATCGCCATATCTTTGTGTCTATACTTAGGACGTACTTTGTCCTAAGTATAGGGGGGTACACACCGCGTTGTTCTTTCCTCGTTCAGTTTCATCACCCCTGTTGTTGCCTATACTTAGGGATATCTCAACCTAAGTATAGGGGGAGTGATGCGTATATTCTCCACAATCTTTTCGTCTATCTATATATATCTCTCTTATCTCCCTTTTCTTCTTTTCCTTTACCATCTATTGTATCTAAATAAAAGGTGTCGCCCATTTTTGTCAGTTTTCTGTACTTAGGACGTACTTTGTCCTAAGTATAGGGGGGTGCACCCCTGATTGGTTAATTCTTTGAACTGTCTATTCCCACCCTTGACCCTCCCTGCTTTGTGTACAGTCTGCTATACTTAGGATTACTTGATCCTAAGTATAGGGGGGACAGTCAACTTCTATTTCCTTCATTTCTTCTTTCTATATTCTTTAGACTTGTCTATACTCAGTACGAGTTATGTCTTCTCTTTTCTTTTTCGATCTATGAGGACATAGCTCAAGCTAAGTATAGGGGGGTCGTATATACTCTGTATATACTATATCCATAACTCGTACTTTTGTATAATTTTTAATAAATATGGCTAAAAATAAGACATAATTCATTGAAAATTAATTAATAATGCTTCTTACTCCTCAGATTCTTTTTGTACATACTGATTAATAAATCAGGTTAAAAATATTTTTGCAAAATGATTTGAAAAATGGTGTGAACTGCTTGGAAAACTTTTTGTGAAATATTTTCAACCTTTGTAAAAAATTTTTGATTGCAAAATTTTTCTATTTGTGTGAAATAAAGGATTTGAAAACCTATTTGCAAATGATTGTGAAAACATTTTTTGTAAAAATATTGTGAAAATGTATATATAGCGTCTGTAAAAATCTTTGCAAAATGGCTTTCAAATGTTTGTAAATATTTGCAAAAATTATTTTGTACTATAGTTTTCAAAATGATTTTCAAATAAAGTTGAGGAATAAAATCATCATAATAAATAAATAAAATAAAATAAAATAAATCACAAATAAAATACATTAAATTCTTTATCAATTGTGTATACACCTAAATAAATCAATTTGTTAAAACCAGTAAAAGTCTTGTAAAATAAAGCGGCACACCCGTGTAAATAGTTGTACATATTTTATACTGTGAGTGCCAAAATTCTTTTATTTACAAAAAAAATCTTTGTGTAAAAATTCCTCTCTTTGTTTTCAAATTCTTTGAAAAATTGCATTACTCTTTGCATATTTGTAAATAGCATTTGCATAGCATTCATATTCTTTGATTAAGCTTGATGATTGAACTAGTCCAATAAAGTCAAAGATTGGAGCTTGGTTGGACCTTACTGCACCTAACTACACTGGAACCTTATGGGAACTAGGTTTAAGGTACTTCAGGTCTATTCAGACTTAATTCTTTGAGAAATCAGGGCTGGGTTCAAGTCACCTCAGTGGACTAACTAGAACTTTTCGAAACACACGCATGACTCTTGTCGGTCGTGACCTAACTTGGACACTTGCACCTTTCACTTGGCTCAACTCAGTTGGAGTGGTGAGGGGGTTGGATTTGCCAGTCTGAGACGCACACGGGTGGAAACATTCGTCCTCGTCTAGGGAGGGAAGTGCAACCCAACCTGGTCCAGTTTCAATGAAGTCGAATGACAGGAGAGTGCGGGTTGCAATAAAGCTTCAAAAGAGGCATAGTCTTCTGGCTCAAGAGGAAAAAGTCCTTATGTAAATGCTGCTGTAAATAGTATGTTGAAAAAAAACTCCAAAAAAGTGGACATGTTTGAAAATAAAAATAAAAGTGCCTGCCGGAGTATGTATATACGTTGTAAGCAAGCTTGAGCATCAAAGTTACACCATGTGAGCCTGCAGCTGGATGACTTGACTACACTGGTCTTGCATCCCAGGATAGGTAGCTACACTGGCTACCGTACATTCTCTTCTTCACTCCCTCCTTTTGAGTTGGATGCCACTTAAACTTAGAAGGGAATACCCCGCTCCTTGACGGTAGAGGGCTGGATTAGGGAATCATTGTGTTGTCATTCTGGAGAAGTCAGTTCCTTTGTCATTTCAGTTGGGGAGAGCCACTATCACTTACACTATACAAGTCAGCTTCATAGTCATAAGGGTTTGCGTATGATGTAGGCTAGTTCTGACCTGGCTATTGAGGAGATTTGAACCGAGTTCTGTGACTATCGAAGGCTGTTGTGTTTTAAATTTGGTTCCCTACCAGGTTCCACACACATTTTCATACCAAGGTCTAATCCGAGCTCCAAACTTTGATTTTGTACAGATGAGTTTAATAATCATGATCAATTCAATTTATTCTTTAAATTCTTTATTTTTGCTTTTTCTTTTCTTCTTATTCTTTGTTCTTTTTGAACTTATTGCATAAGTATTTGCTAGGGACTAGCAAAGGCAAGTATAGGGGGTGATGAATCTCCATTTCATCACCTTTATTCTATCATTTTGGCCTTAAAAACCCCAGCAAATGCATGTAAATAGCCTCAATTTGTACATAATAGCATCTATTCTTTAATGTATATAAAATAAGGTTTTTAATGCCAAAATTATAGAATAAAGAGAAGAAAAAGAAAAGGAATAAAATATTGCAAATATTTTATGACCCTAACCCTGAGACCAAGGCCAGCATGGAATTGGTCGACAAGGAATAAAGTAGGGGAAGATAAGGGCCATTATACAATAAATACCCCATTTATTCATTCATTCATTTATGTATTTTTGACACCTATTTTGTACATAATTATTTATTCATCAAATAAAGAAACTTTGTACATGAAGTTGTAGATAATAATGTAAATAAAATTACAAAATTGAGTTTGTATAAAAATAATACCCAGTGTACATTTTATACACAGAATAAAAAGCCAGAATCTCAACTTCACAGACCCATATCTTGCAAATAAAAACTCCAAATCACCCAAACTCACCTTTAATTGTATATAGCTTTCCAAGAACTATTTAATAAAATGGGTTTCATAATTTTTGGAGTTCATCTGTAGAAGATAGGTTTTTGGCCCACCTTGTATATAGGATTGATTTACATACTCATTTTATTCAATATTTATTATTTTTATAAATTTATATTTTTAGAATTTTGTAAATAATGTATATAATACATGTACATATTGAAATTAAAAGAAAACCAAAAAAAATTGTAAAATAAAATAAGTCTATAGGCTACATAGACAAAAGACCCATGCTACCTATATGTATATAAATAAAAGGGAATTTAATTATTTTATTCTTTATTCATCTATATTTTAATAATAATGTATATATTATATATAACTTATTAAAAATACAAAAAATAAAAACAAATAAAATTCCTTAAATAAATAAAATATATATAATATATAGGTAAAATACCTATAAGTATATCTACATATACATATTTATTTAAAAATGTAAATAAACTCCTAAAAATTAAATAAAAATATATTTATACTCATAAAAATAAGTTATCAATTTATAAAATAAGAAAATAAAATAATAAAATAAAATGTACAAAATAAAAATAAAATACACAAAATACATGTAAATACACATATAAACACATTAGTAAAATAAAACCATAATAAAATAAACCAAAAAATAAATAAAAGTCATAAATAAATACTAGATTAATTAATAAATATTTTTTATTTTATAAGAAAATTCTAATAAAATTATTTATTACGTATAATAAATGGGTCAAGTTTGGTCTGACGTGGGCCAATCAGAGGCCAGGGACTGTTGACCTCTTGTCAACTCCCCCTGCGCCTCTGACTCCCGTCGGAACCATCAAGCCCCATGTTTTCCTCCATTTTTCCCGCTCGATGTGATGCTACATTGACAGCGATCCCTTCACGGATTTTTCTCCCAGATGAATCATGATCCTCGCCGTCTACTTTGATCCCTTGTACATACCGTCGATTCTCTAATTGGGCCCGGTCAAATAAGGGTGCTACTTTGGTTATAAATAAGGAACCATCGCCATCTCTCCAAGTTTGGTAAGCCTCGCCCCATTTTCTCCCTTGCATTCAGTCCCAGGTGTGCTCCTCGTGACAGGAGAATGCCGTCGGCATCTTGAATCGGCTGGAGATGGTGGTGGTTGCACCCACGGCGGCGCTCCGGCAGCCGTCCTGCTCCCTGGAGTTTCTCCAGGTATAAGAGCTGCGCGTTTACGTTTCTAGGTATATTTTTATTCGTGCATTTCATTTCCGTCTTTTATTTCGCATTTAGATTATTAGTGTAGCGTAATTTAGGTAAATCGAAGTTCACCGGAGCTCTGCTCCGGTGACTTCACCACCTTGTTTCCAACTGTTTTCCGACACCATTTCGCCTTCATTTCGATCCCCTCCATATTCTACACCTCCAGACCACTCCGACCCAACCAGATCTGCTCCAGATCTGCAAACCGAAGCCTCATCTCCGCCCATCGCCGGAGGCTTCACCATTCCGCCCATTTCAACGCTAACAGCTTCAATTTCTGGTCGAGGAGCCTTGCCTCGAGCCTAGCTTTCTTCCTGTGTAGGTTAGGTGCGTTGGATAGCACCAGGAGCCGATTCACATGCGGGCGGAGGTACCTGGAGCCCCGATCCTTCTCCGAGCTCGTGGCGGCGCTCCCAGCGTGCCTCCGGCCAATCTACCACCTCCAGCAGATAGAGCAACCCTCCAGGAAGCTTCTGGGACCTTCAGGTGCTGCGAAGACCGGCGGAGGAGCGAGATCTGGCTGGAAGAAGCTCGCCCCAGCGAGCTTGCTTCCCTGTTCTTGCACGTGTGCTCCCCGCCGTTGGATGAAGACGAAGGCCCAAGTCATCGATCAGCCGTCCGATCTTCCAGAGCCCAGACCGTTGGATCACACGGGTGATCTAATCTCAGACGTCAGATCGCGAACCGTCATCGGTTCACGTGGTGGCGACGCGTGTCAAGTAAAGAAAGCTAAGCCGTTGGATCGTGCGCCTATTGGGGGTAATTTGCATATTTAGCCCCCGTTCTTTTTGTATTTAATTCTTAATTCTGTAAATAATTTTTAACGTTGTAAATAAAATGTAATTTTTGCTGAAAGGACCCTGAGGTTTATAGAATTGCATTTTAGGTCCTTCCGCGCCTCATGTGCAGTCCCACGTGAGGCGCGTGAAAATTGCATGTAAGTCCTGGCGCCTTTTTGTAATTGCAAATAGTAACTAAATATTTAAATAAATGTTTATTTTCGTTGGTATATTTGCACTGTGCCCCCTGTCACTTATTTTATTTGCAAAAATGCCCCTGACATGCTGTTTATTTTTGTGTCTTTTATCTATTTATTAAAAATGCCTATGTAGCTACTAAAAATCCATAAAAATCAGGTTAGATGCTTCATGTAGTGTACTTTCACGCCGCATTTTAATTTGCATTTAATGCATTTTACCTAATTTTTAAAATTCAAATGGAGCCTAAATAATCACTGTTTAAAATATAAAATACCAAAAAAATAGAAAAACATTTTGAAAAATTCCAAAAAAATATATATTGAGTCCAGAAAATGAAAAACCCTAAAAATAGAAAAAGAAAATATAAAAATTTCAAGAAGCTCCAAAATCTTAAAAAAAGAGAAAAACCCTTCAAAAATACCAAAAAATATGTTTTCTTATTTTATAATTATCTATATATTATTAGTTATGTATTAACATTAACTTGGGTTATTTTTGGACCTATTTCATATTTTAAAACCCAAATTAGTTTCGGCTATATAAAAAATACAATAATATAAAAAAATATTATATGTAATATGTATATTGAGTATCTATATAAATATTTATCCTTATATTACTCCTCTCTCTTCTCTTATATATACCTCTTTATATAGAAATATATATATATTTATATATATATTATGTACTTAAAAATATTAAAAGAAAATTAAAAAATTATATAAAATATAAAAACAAAAAAAATTATAAAACCAAAAATAAAATAAAATAAAATAAAATACAAAATTAAAAACCCACAAAAACAATAAGAATTGGACATGATCATTGAATTGAATAATTGGACAACCAATTTCATCATACAACCATTCGCCTCCCAGTGTTCGACCTCTACATGTACTTACACCTATACACATTTGCATGTAGAGTTATAATAAATTTAACTCCACATTTTTGGATATTCATTGCATATATTTATTGTGGGTTAATTATTGATCGATTTGGGAGTCTGTCTGAGGTCAACTCAGCGACTGTCTCTCCGCCTCTTGGAAAGATACGACCTCGGCGAATCCCCTTTCATCACCCCCTTAACTTTCCTTTGCAGGTTCAAGCTTCCTACGCGTGCCTGGAGTGATTTTGCACATCCGACCGGACCTCCTGGAGCTTCTTTGCTCCTCTGCCTCCACGGGTGCACTTTGACCATCTTCAGAACCTCCTGATCACCCCTGTCCATAGCGGGGACCTCCAGCTAGCTCGTGGACTCCATAGCAGTTGTAGATCATGCCGGACGACGGAGCTTGCGTCGATTCATTCTCGTCAGGCTCTTGTTCTTCGGCTGTTCTTGCATATCAAGGCCGAGCCGTTGGATCCCAGCCTGTTCTTCGAAGCGCACAGGCACCGTCAGATGTTGCGTAGGCCAGCCGTCGGATCATCAGAGTACCATCTAATCCTGACCGTTATAATCGAAGGGGTATCAGGCCACGGATCACTGCCACGTGTCAAGCCCACTCTCATCTGCCGTCCGTGCCCGCCTAAGTTGGGTATTTTGCATCGTAAACCCAACTTGTTTTTGTATTTAATAAATAACCTTTAATCATTCATCTGCAATAGAAACTTTTCTGTAAAATTTGTGCGTAGCCCCCCGACTTTTGATCATATTACCTACAGGTCCCTGCCAGGTCACGTGCTTCACGCACCTGACTTGGCGATTTTGCAAGGACCTCCCGGGGCTATTGTTATTTGGACTTTCAGTCTCTAAACATGCAGCTACAGTACAAAGATTTCTGGAATTTTGCATTTGAGCCCCAGAGTTCTGCATAATTACTATTCAACCCTCCCCAGGCGCGTGCACCACACGCGCGTGGGTGGACATTTTGCCAAAATACCCCAGCGGGTTTTGTAATTTATTCTTGGCCCAGAAGTATTTATTCTAGTATTAAATTTTGTGGAAAATTGCATTTTCGCCCTGGAGTTTTGTCTATTTGCAATATAGTCCCTGCTAGGCCTTTAACTTTTACTTGCTTGATCTAATTAATTAAGGCCTCATTTTAAATCGAAAAATTCTCAAAAATTAAACTTAAGCTCCTGGGTACTTGTATTTAACGCCATAATTTTAGTTTCTGATTTTATTTTATTTTTATAATTATTAAAAATCAAAAACATGCTTTTTGCCTACTGTCTAGCTTAGAAAATACCAAAAAATATCAAAATACCTCGAAAAATTCCAAAAAAAATTCCCTACTGTCTATTTTATCTATTTTAGTGTCAGTCCAAAAATCACTAAAAATCTCAAAAGAAAAACCCCAATAATTTGAAAATACCTAAAAACTTCAAAAAAATCTAGAAAATCGTAAAAAAGTTACAAAAATACAAACTCAGTTGATGTGTCTTCCTGATTTTATTGTCTATAATTTAAAATTAATTTGAGGAATTTTAGGTACTGTTTACTATTTTTAAACCTCATTTTAATTTCGGCCAGCAAGCTTATTCACTGTTTTCCCTTGTTTTGCCTATTTAAAATACCAAAAATATTTTGAAAAACACCCAAAAACCACAAAAACAGTATAAAAATCATAAAAATACCAAAAAGATTTTATCCCTGAATTTTTGAGCATTTTGCATATTTTTATAAATAGTGTAGCACTTCTTTAATTACCTTGTTTATATATTCCAATATTGAAAAAGAAACAAAAATAAAAAAATATAAAATCATAAAAATCAGAAAAATTAAAGATCAAAATACAAAATTAAAATTTAAATAAAAAATTAATATATATATATATATAAATTAAAAACCCACAAAAATATTTGCTTGCATAGTGTAGACATCACTCACATTCACTCACACACATTAGTTTGATCTACCCTGTTTGCTCCCTGTGTTCGAACTCTCTGCATACTTGCTTGCTATACATCTTTTGTGCATAGTTAAAAATAAATTTTAACTCCACATTTATTTCTAATTGTTTGATCTATAGTGTGGGTTAATTGTTGATTAAATACAGGATTTTGTAGTGGTCACGACATCGACTGTTGACTCCCCTTGTGAGCCAATACGATCGCTCTAAATTATGTGTTTATCAATATGGCAGTAGAAAAAATGAAAAATTAGGAATGAAACCACGTGGCTCGAAAACATTTCACTTGTCATTTCATTCAGATTACATAAGTTCAAGCTTACCTCTTTAAGCATTATTGTGATCGGAATCCTCTAAGGAAAGAGGCATCCTGACTAATTCCGATATGACGAGAGTGCACTTGCTGGCGTGTTGATGAAACACGTGCTTCTCGCAATCCCAAGAAAGAATCCAAACATGAAACCTTCTGATTTCATCGCATGAAATCTATTTTCTTCTTTACATGCACGAGGCAAGAAGAAGATCGAGATCCTTGAGTGATTAGTCTGGAAGCACAATGGTAGCTCGGCAACAAACATGATCTCCACAAGGCTGGAGAGAGAGTAGACAAGTGGAGAGGGAAGGAGAGAGAGAGAGAGGTCTGCTAATGCAACAATTGCATTCAACTTGTATAAAAAGAGCTTAGGGACAATATCTCTTTTATAGTAAATTGGAAGTCCATGGATCTCAACCCATGTGCTCTTAAAATCAATTGTTTAGATTGTTTTATATTTCTATCTATGTCACAAAAAACACAAACAAAGAAAAAAGAAAAAAACCTTAAAAACAATTTCCAAGTTATCTCTTTTGAATAAATTATTTACAATTTAATTAATAAATATAAATAAGATATCATCTATCCATTCTCCATAAAAGGTGGACCCCACCGCAGTTTCATAACCATGGCTGTCCACCCTAAAATGGAGTGGAATGGTCATTTTTATTTTTACTAATTTATTAATTAATCGAGCAATTGAATTAATTGGATTAATCATCAAATAATTCTAAATTATTTGTGATAACTGCAACAAAGCCATTGATAATTAAGAACTAAAAACTTCATCTATAAATCACATTCATATTAAAAACGGACAATGTGAATTCAATTCACATTAACTTGTAAATTATGGATCTCATTTATAATTATCTCTCTCCATGACATCGTGTATCATATCCTCATTATCCTAGATTATTGTGGATAGTGTTATCCATGTTAATCATATCCATGATACACAAATCTAAATTAATTATCCAGGATATCTCCATACATATGTCTAAACAATGTGAATCACATCCACATTATTGACACTAATTATCCATGGTATCTCTTTATCAGTTAAAGATAATTCGTTAAATGTTATGAATGTAACATACAAAGTTTTGTATATCATGTTATTGATATTCACCTACGATTTGCTCTTACCAACAAGAGCATATGAACCTGCATATGTAATAATAATTTACTTACAAATGCATTTGAACTTACCGATCCTTTGATTTTTTTAAAAAAAATGGTCAATTACAATTTGGTTCATTCGGTGTTACAAACGTAATATACAAATTTATGTAACTTATATTTGTCATTGATATTCACACATGATTTTCTCTTACCAATAGAAGTATATGAACTTACTGATGTAATATAATAGTTTACTTACAAATGCATCTGAACTTACTGATGTAATATAATAACTTGCTTACAAATGTATTTCAACTTACTGATGCAATGTAAAAATTTACTTATAATTGCATTCACACTTACTGATCACTTGATTTTTGAACAGTTGAGGACCATCTTACCCAAACCTCATCTTTATTGAAAATGAGGCTATCTTAAATACTGCTATATAACAAGAACTTACAATTCCGTAATTACTTATTATAGAAATTAGCAACTTTATAAGTTAATATGATTTTGTCGGTTACAATTTCAATTAATATCGTCATTTGTAAATGTTTTTCTCACCTCCATACCTATGATCTAATGCATCAATATTTGCATAAAAACTTGAAATGTTTTTATATAGAAATTGTGTATTCAATCCACGACATCAAATTTCAGCAAAATTCAGTCGAATTTCTGTCGAATATCGAAATCCCATCGAAATCGAAATTTGACCGAAATGACTGAAATATGAAGGTCCTAGTACAAAAAATGACCGAAATTACTGAAATTTCGGTCGAATTTCGATCGAAATTCCACCAAAATATTGTTTCGGTCAGTCACTGAAATGATGATCGAAATCGATATTTAGGTGTCTTCGACATATTCAACATCCCCTTTTTCTACGTTTTCGTCATCCAACCTTATGAAGAGTCTATACTTCAAATCTATCACCTAGAACAAAAATAATAGAAAATATTAGAATAAATGATAAACATAACATGGAACTGAAATAAAAATATAAATGTGAGCAAATATGTAAAAATATGTTTAAAGTTAATCGTGAGTATGGATAATAATATGTAGTGATAGGTTAGTAGCAAGTCTTATTGATTCAAATAAGCAAAAAGTGATTATGAGTATTTGAATGGTGAGTAAATGAGAACATAAATGTCAATTCAAATGAAAGTTTAGTAATATGGAAGGTGTGCATATGTATTAGATTGTGTATAGATGAATAGAATACAATAAATATGAAACTCCAAAAAAAGAGTTGCAAGAGAACAATTTCAATTAGTAATTAAAAACACGGTGGAAAGTAGCATTCACATGAACAATAATAACATGAAGAATAAGTAGCTAAAAAATGCTTGGAGTACTAACTTTAAGGCTAACATTTGTAATTTTGATTACTTATTGGTAAAATTAACACAACATATGTAGCTATTATGCTGTTCCCTCATGATTAATTATGCAGAAAATACTCAAGAAAATATTTGTAATGTCGATTAATTTAATAGTAAATAATAACATAAGTAGCCTCTATATATACTTTTCATTTATGTATTATTCGTGAATAAAGTTGTAATAATAAAATAAGAGTTGTAATATTGTTTTATTTAATATTAAACGATAAAACGATATCAATACCTATTGTACTATCTACTCATTCATTATTTATGATATCTAAATCAAATATATATGTAACTTGTGTAATATGTATTATATATATATGTGTGTGAAATAAAAAATCACGAATAAAAAATGTAATAGGTACATTTCTAAAACCACCGATTAGTAATCTAATGTGACAATAACATTTTAAAAACACAAATTAATCAATGCTATGTAATTTAAAAAAAGCAGATTACCTACAATGCAAATGCCAACGACGGATTGTTTGATAACTTATGTTGAAATATGCAAAAAATGTGGCTAAAAAATTGGCATTATTGTGCAATCGATACATATGGATTAAGAATAAAGTAAATAAATGAAAACGCGTGAACCGGAGAATGAGATATAAAACACCGAAACTTACATGACTTGTGGAAAGAGTAACGATGACGATCAACAATTATCGTTGACATTTTCGTAAAGATGATAACATGCATATCTATTTAGGAAATGAAAAATCAAACATTTGGTGACGGGAGCTAGTGCGTGTGGATGAAAATAGAAATCAAATGTATTATAATTATGAAACCAAATGTAAATAAAAAAAGAAAAAATTCTTTAAAAGGTTATTGTCTAGTATATATCGGAAACGTTCCAGATAAGACGAAATATACCAGGTGCTCAACACAAGTCTAATGGGTTCAAGGCTCATTGGAATGTGTGTACATATATATGTGTAGTGGAGTGATCCTATGAGAGCAAATAGTTGTGAGAGCATGAGAGGGATGATTCTGGACCACATGATTCACCCAGGAGAGAGAAGACCAGGAGAGAAAACATAATCATGTGGTTTAGAATCATCCCTCTCATGCTCTCACAATTTTTTGCTCTCATAGGATCACTCCTCTATATGTGTATGTATATATTATAAGATAACAATTTAGGTTGAGATATCTCATCCACTTGCCTCTATAACCCTATGACGTCCGCCTTTTATAGTATTTACGCGTGTGAAAAGTGCTCGTAGATTAATCTAATTTCAGTGATTTTAACTTGTTAGACATGTGAGCACATGACGAATCATTTCTAAAATAAATGTTATTGTAATCTTTTTTATATCAATAAACGTTGTTGATTTATTCACTCCCTACATGAAATTGAGGAATGTGTTCACTTATAGGGTTGCTTAGTATAATAAGGGTTATGTACTATCTTGATTATCGTACAACTGTTGATCTAACGGTTGGATCACAGAGGTTGGTGTTGAGATGATATCTAATGAGTTATATTGAAGACTCATTCAATCATTTGGCACCATCAAACAAGAAAGGATTTCCAACATGAGAAGGATGTGACAAACCTTACTCCAAAGCCTGCTATCTGACAGACCTCTTGATGCAAGTTCTCTGTATAAGAATAAATATTCGGAGGTGTCATGTAAGTTAAGTTAAAGAGTTGACTTATCCCGATCGAGATAACCAATACATATGTCATATGTTGTCATGATGTAAGCACACATCTTCTGATCAGAGACGGATGTACTACTATATGTTTGATTATGCACGTTAGATATACCATCAAGTGGATGACCTAATCAAGATCTATACATCGACGAGCTGGTGTGAATACAAGAACATATGAGTAATGCGATCTTTCAAATGGATCATACATGTTCACTATTGAATCGAAAAACGTGAACTCACTCATGAGATTTTGGGACCAATCAAAATCCATTGATGGTTATCTTGTTTTGGAAGCATGGTAAGATTTGTAGGTATGATATATGTTTTTAGAAAAGCATATCTCGATATAGACACCCAATGATCGAATGAGAAACTTAATGATAAAACCCTGGATAAGACAGTTCAAATATGATCGGAACTTCGGGTTTATTCTAGGACTTCTATCATGCAGGATGTACGGGGTATTGGGAATCCGAGGGTGATATGATCTTAATCGATTGTATAATTGTGACACTTCCATTACGAGGGAGTAATGAAACATATTTATATTTTAGTGACCCCACTCAGTATACTAGTTATCGAATCTTAGTTCAAATATTTGAACATTGATCTGAATATGATTTGGATGTAATGAGAAGATAAGGTATTCTGTCTGACTTGATTAGGCATCTCTGAGAGATCTTCTAGATCTGGATATGAGATTAGATCTCAATATCCAAATCACTATACATGGAAATATACAAATCGCCTTGTATGTATATCTAAGTATCTACATAGAAAGCACGTTGTTCTTGAAATAGTTCAAGAATAACTCCATTTATGATAATACATGTGCATTGAAATATTGGTGATTGAATATGAATTAATTATCACACAATAATATGTATATGATTCACATTTTTGGAACATAAATAGATAGACATCCAAGATAATTAAATTGAAATCAATAATCATATATAAGATTAATATGTGTAGCATTATCCACAAAAATCACAGATATTATGAATGTGATTCATTATATCATAGAAATTTTTTATTGTAAATATGATTTACATTTTTATAAGTTAATGTGAATCGGATTCACATTATACTGTACAATAAAATGTAAATGCGATTTACATTTAATACTAAGTAGTTGAATGCAATTCACAATTATCAATAATGCGATTGAATCATCACAAAATAATTTAGAATTATTTTGGTGAAAATTCAAGCAAAAAAATGATGTACATGTAGAAGATATGATGGAGATTGAGATCTCACCAATTGAGGATTTGCGTGGAGAGCACTCCATTCCATATTAGGAGTGGACGGCCATGGTGGAAGCACTACGGGGACCGTCCACCACCTATAAGGAAATAAATCTCTCTCTTTCATATTTCATTATGCATTTTAATAGATTTTAATTGAATTAATTTGTTGAAAAATGATGTAAACTTATTTTCTTTTTAAATCAATTATAATATTATAAATTTTTGTAACAAAATCTTTGCTATTGATTCAATTAGGAGTGCATCCTAGGCACCGAATTTTGTACAAAAGAAATGCCAACTCTAGCTCTCTCTTTACAATAATTAAGTTGAAGCAACAAATCTCTCTCTACACATGTTCAATCTCTCTCTCTCTCTCTCTTGTGGTCGTCCATTGCCCAGGGTTGAGAGAACGTAGTAGTCGTTGTGTTGTCGGATTGATCACTCGTGGTTCTTCGCCTTCTTCAGAACCTCATGCTCGTGAAAGAGACAACAAATTTTGTGAGAGAAAATTAGGAGGATCCTTGATCAAATTGTCGTTTTGGATTGTGGGAAGCACACGTCTCATCCACACACCCACAAGTGATGTCTACATTAGATAGATTTTTAGACAAGATGTCTCTTCTTTTAGAGACTTGTGGATCGCGATCAAGTTTCAATAGGTAATCGTAATACTTGTGTGGGGTTTTGATGAAACGACGTGGGAATTGTTCCCATGCCACATGTTTTCATTTAAAAAATGTAATTTCATATGCTCCTTTCGACTAATATGACTAATTGACCTAGATCGTATACGATATGATCGCCACGCATTCGTGATGCGCGATGAGCAAACCCTCACCTTCATATTTGACTTCCCATGACACTAAATATTTATGTCATTAAGACCCTATAAAAAAAGAGCAATATGTATTTAAACCAAAAGTGAGAGTCTGGTCCCAACTCAAAAAGTTGTCTCAACACAATATTCTTATACTTAAAATTTTTATTATTTTTTCTACAATTTAAAATAAAATTAAACACATTTTCTTCGAAACACAAAAATGCATGAATAAACTACTTTGGAAGGTACACATATTTTCGTAAACCTTCAATGTTTTCACATAATTTATACAAGATATTTTATATTAGATATTTTTATGTATGTATCTATAGCATGCCATTGTATAATAATATGAGTAGTATGTATAAATAATATATAAAATTATGCATAGCAGTGTTATGGTTCTCAGGTCCATGGATGTTGTGTTCCGAAGAATTGAATTTGTCATCTAAAAGGGATTGGTGGCACAACTTGTTGCCCGTCTCCCAACAGTTTCTTTGTAATATGTCCTAATTTAAGACATAATAAGGATCTGAACATATCAAGTTCAAGTCCTTCTTTAAAAATAAACTACTCATAAAAAAAGGTTATTATCTAGTATATATTGGAAACGTTCCAGATAAGGCGAAATATATTAGGTGCTCAGCACAAGTCTAACGGGTTCAAGGCTCATTGGAATTTGTGTGTATCTATACCATATATAATAGCCCGTGGCCCTCGTACTGTAGCAAATTTCCCTGCCAGAAATGTCAACAGTCCCGCCTTTAATTTATCTTACTGTACATGTATGAACCTCCGTGGAATGGGGCACTATTCCTCATATTAAAAAAAAAACAAATGGGCGTGGATGTATATAACCGTCTTATCAAATTTAATGGTGAGGACACGTCCCAGCTATGCTCTTCTACCTGCCGACCTTTGTATCTCCCACGTAATTGCTCATGCCACGTGCTTTTCTGGCCATCTCCCACCACGCCCTCCCTTTCTCCATCCATTTCTCCCTCCGAAGTATATCAACCCGCCACCCTTCTAAAAACCTCCTCCATCATTTGTCATAGCCTTTAGGTCTCGCATACGAAAGAACAAAGATACATACAGAGATGTGATCTGATCACGAAGTAGAAGTTGAGATGAGAGGCAGATCGTCGACACCACCAGCGAAAATGCTTGACCGATGTCGCGAGAGGAAATGACGATCATGATGCTGATGATGAATCCTGATAAATCATTTTGATGTGCTCGAGAAGTGATTGACGGAGCACGACACTCTTTCTCCGGTAATTATAAGGGTTTATACTCAACATAGTTGTTTAAGTAGTACCATCATTGCTTTGACGTTTTTTTTGTTGTACAAAGCAGAAAAATACTCTGGAAAAAATGAAAGTAGCGACTTTATTGATGCTGTGACAAAGAGTTGGCCGTTTGAGGTTTCTTCCCCCGCAAAAGGGGACCTTGATGGAAATGAGGTTGTTGTGCGGAATGCAGAGGCCCGGAGGCATTTAGATGCTTTTGGGTGATATTGCCACTTGCTATTTACAAGACCAGCAACCTTCGCACCTCCTGCGGTATAAGCAACCATTCTCCTCTCCTTATTTTCAAGTGTTTGTTCCATGTCTTCTGCATATCTACCACTTCATTGTCTATGGTGTCAATTAGGTAGATGGAATGACGGTGCAGCTCGCATCCTTCGCACCTCGCAGGAGGTTCGAATATTGTTCCCCCTCATGCGTTTCCTACTTCCTCGACAGCACCGGTGGGCGTTCCAGCTTCCCCTCACACATGTTGGCCACAACCGGTTCATCATCGTGCTTCAGTTAGATCATGCAGGAGCATTGGAGGGCTGTGGATGTAGCAGTAGCAATAGCAGTAGCACGTGGGTTGGCTATTGTTAACCATCATCATTATTTATTTTAATGCCAATCGTTGATGTCATGCTTTTCCCTCCGTCTTTTACTCACGCTTCCCGGTTCTCTAACATGACAGTATCTGTCCAAACTTGAAGGAACAGATTGGCATAGAAAATGGCATATCATCAGTCTCTTCTCCATCCACATATACATGTTCTACCGTTGGATGACCATTACTGCAACAAAAGGGCTAGGACTTGAATGAATCTGTATGGAGGGTTTTTTGTATTACGTATCTGGAAACTAACATTTGATCTTATTTATCATTTTTGGATAAATTTTTTCAAGAATAACTATATGGCCATCCAAACATGTGATTATCCGCCGGTTTTTACATGTGAGATAATGCGATGACTTCTGAACATTCCGTATTTCTAGCTTCTTACGTTTGCTCCACTCCAGGTCTGGATACGTGTAAATTCCTGTTCACTCGATTTCTTACTCCATCATCGTTAAGATGGACCTTCATGACTGTGATTGCCGGGAGCATGGAAATCCTGAAAACACGATCGTTGGAATGGGCAGCTCAAGACTGCCTCCTCTCTCCAGTTGCATAGCAGACTAATTTCATTAAAATTTGGCTCGATCTCCTTTTTATTTATCTTCCTAACTTGATTTAGATGATGATTTCCATTAATCTTACATTTTAGGTTTACATTTGTCCTAATCCTCATTTGATATGGTGAGGGGGTGATAATAGATGGTTGGATATGCTAATTAGTCAGAAGTCAAATGCCATTTTTACGATTAAAAATTACTTTCTTATTATTATGATCGATTGCTTTAAACAAATAATCATACCTGAAGTGGAAAAATACTGGAAAAATGAATATATATGACCCCTATTGTTCCAGTGAATGGTGTTCTTTTCATGATTGTTTTTCACTAATTTTTATATTCTCTCATTGTTGCTCTTACTCAAAAGAATCGATTTATATGACATTTATTTAAAGTATATATTTAGAGAAAACTCATCTAAAAAGGGAAAAATATAATAAAAAACCCAAAGTTAAATCATATAGTTGAATGCTACTATTCGCGAGAAGAATGATAATATTAAATGATATTTATTCGAAAGGTAAATATAGACAAAATATTTAAAAAAGGAATAAAATATAATCAGGATGTTAGAATAAAACCGTGTTTTTTAATATACTAGGATGCATACCCGCGCTCCGCGGCGGGAAACAATATCATGGATGCAATCAGTCAAAAGAGATATAATATGTATAATTGAAATTGACCTTTACATACATAAAGCTTAATTAATATGTAGGAATAATAGATAGGAATCATTTATAGGTAGGATATGCTGGAAAATTTTTATGGTATATATATATAAATTTATATGGTATGAGATGTGTGGTAAATTTAAGAAATTACAACATGATTCTCATGAGGAAATCTACATTAGATTGACTTTCTAAATTTCTAAATAACAAATATTTTTTATGGTATATATATAAAAATTTATATGGTATGAGATGTGTGGTAAATTTAAGAAATTACAACATGATTCTCAAGAGGAAATCTACATTAGATTGACTTTCTAAATTTCTAAATAACAAATAGGATAAGGTGGCAACTTAATAATAATTTATAATCAATAATGAAAAAAAACATAAGAAAGGAACATAGTCATAATACATAATACCTAAAGCATGTTGTCAAAAATTAATAAATTCGATTAAAATAACTATATAAAGAAAAGAAACCTAAAAAATAGATCTCGGGACAGATGATGTAGGAGGACAAATAGAATGATGAAGTCGGAGCCAAGAAGCGGGAAGATAAATATGTGTGTTGTATAATAACAATAATTTCAAATTAGTTCTACAAAATTACAGGGTTTATAAATTAAAAACGTCTCATTTTATCGGGTGACATTTGTATAATAAAACTGGAGAACAGTAAAGAAATTAAACTATATATCCAAACATTTACAGTTGCTATAATTTTGTAGGAACACCCGTGAAATATGTGAGATCGAAAGGAAGGAAACAAACTACAGGGTTTATAAATTAAAAACATCTTATTTTTTCTGGTGATATTTGTGTAAAAAACAGGAGAGCAGTAAAGAAATTAAACTAAATATTCATACCTTTATAGTTGCCATAATTTTGGAGGAACACCCTTGTAATCGGTGAGATCGAAATGAAGGAAACAAACACAAATAACATGTTCATATGAAAGGAAGAAACACAAGTTAACAGTGTCAACCCAGTTACAATCGAGATTATTTGAAAATTCATAGAGACAAACGAAGAAGAATAAGTCGAACAAATTAAATTTCAATACCTGTCAAGTAGCAGTAATGTCACAGGACTGCACGTAAAATAAGTGAGAACCAAATGCGATGTTAAATATCAAAAAATCGTGGTCATTCGAGGTGATGAAAGAAGGGGTTAACAATGAAGTAGTAGTATTGTCACAAGACTGCAAGTAAAATAAGTGAGAACCAAATGCAATGACAAATATGAAATTATCATGGTCCTTCGAGGTATTGAAAAAAGGAGTAAACTAAATATCCATACATTTACAGTTGCTATAATTTTGTAGGAACAGCCATGAAATAAGCGAGATCGAAAGGAAGGAAAGAAACACATATCATACCTCATAATTTTTTTCCTAAAATATTCAACTTGATAGTTATATTGATATGCTTATATAATAGAGGAGATGTCAGGGAAAAAGTAAATACATATATAAAATAAATTTAATATATGAATGAAGATTCACTGTAGAAGTGGACGAACATATATAAAAACATATCTTTATAATATGGTTGTATATAATAGTAGAATAAACCTTTTTCATGTATATCTGTCAACTTTCAGTAAGGAAAATTCGTGAACAAAAGAGAACGTATGCAATCAGTTAAACAAAACCATGGCAATATTTACAATTCCCCGCTAAATACTTAACGGTGTTTTTTTTAGTTTAGCAGAAAAAATAAGCGGGAGGAGATAAAAGTATTTGCAGTTAACGTCAGTGCAAGTGAAATTGACATAAAAGATAGTGAAAGTTACTTTTAGATATACATGACAGAAAGATATTGTTACACAAAATTTATAAGTAAATATAGGAGTATAACATAGAGAGTTAACGTGTGCAGACAAAGAAATTACATTTTAACAGCAGTTAACTACCTGCAAAGTAAATGTAGAATAACATAGATTTGTTGGTAATAAGTATATTATTTAAACAAAATATTTTATACTGAGTAAGTAGGAAGTACATTATCTTTTTTATGCCTTACTTACTACTTCCTTGCAAAAAAAACTCAGTAAAAAAATATCACTGTCCATTAAAAGTAGGAAGACCTTCAAAATTAAGGATTTATACTTGTTGATGGTATGAAATGTGTATAAAAATTGATGGGTTATAAAAGAATTTCCAATAAAAAATCTAAGTTACCATGCCATCTCAACTTTCAACATGCATTGCAACTTTCAACATGCATTGCAAGTTACCACGCCACTGCAGATATATTTTAGTGAAACATCATTGCTCATTAGTAGTAGGAAAGTCATGAAATTTTAATATGTTTTGTACATTTACAATGTATACATTATAAAAAGAAGGCATGGAGACTATATTTTGGAAAAGGATAGAAGTAATTTTCTTTTAAAGCTGGAACTTCGTGGTTATAAAATAGAAGCTGAGCATTTACAGATTCAATTAACATGTTTTTATGCTTAATTTGAAGCAACTATAGAAAACGATATGAGTGACTGGAACTTCGTAGTTATAAAATAGAAGTTGTGCATTTAGAGATTCAATTAACATATGTTTTTATGTTTAGTTTAAAGCAACTAATATATTAAGAAAAGAGCAACTAATATGGGAAAGTTGATAGAAAATCCATATCTGTGTAGAAGAAACATTTCGCGTTAACACCAGTAGAAGAGGTGAAATCCAACGCCAAAAGGATAATATATAAAAGATCATGCCTTTCTGAAACAAAAATGTCAGCAGTAGATTGGTAAGAAACGTCTGATAGAAATGAGAATTTGTAAAATGATTCTTATTAAGAAATGGAAGTTACCTTGTCATCTGAACTGCAGTTTTAGTTTACAGTAAGGTAAAAAAATAGATAACCAAAATTTTTTGCGGTGACTCCCAACTCGGGAGGTCACCTTTTCTTTCTAGGAAAAAAGAGAACCAAACATTTTTTTTCTCATTAATGAAATATCATATCGAATAATAAAAAAACAATGAGTAAGAGCTCAACTTTCTATGACAATAAGAGGTGTCTAACGAAGATGAGAAATATCAAAATGAATCTCAGTAAGAAACCAAAGTTACCTCACCAGATCAATTTTTAACATGAATTGCAAGCTAAACATAAGTCATTGAAGCATCATTGTCCATTAAAATTAGGAATGGTCATTAACAAATTATCATATAATGAAAGATAAAAATTAATGAATAAGGGCTCAAATTTATTTGACGGTAAGAAATGTCTAGTAAAATTGAGAAGTTGCAAAATGATTTCAAGTAAGAAATCGAAGTTACCTCGCCATCTCAATTTGCAGCATGCATTGAAAGTTGGAAATAATTGAATGAAGCGTCATCGCCCATTAACAGAAGAAAAGTAATGAAATTGTGAAATAGGTAAGAGATGTCTAATAAAAATGAGAATTTGTGAAATGATTCTTATTAAAAAATGGAAGTTACATTGTCATCTGAATTGCAGTTTTGTTTTACAGTAAGGTAAAAAAATAGATAGCCAAAGCATTTTTCTCATTAATGAAATGTCATATTGAATAATAAGAAAACAATGAGTAAGAGCTCAACTTTCCATGACAATAAGAGGTGTCTAACGAAAATGAAAAATATCAAAAGTATTGTAAGTAAGAAATCAAGCATACCAGGCCAGATAAATTTTTAACATGAATTGCAAGTTAGGAATGTCATTGGAGCATCATTGTCCATTAAAATTAGGAATGACTGTTAACTAATTATGATATAACTTAACATAAAAAGTAATGAATACGGGCTCAGATTTATTTGAAGGTAAGAAATGTCTACTAAAATTGAGAAGCTGCAAAACGATTTCAAGTAAGAAATCGAAGTTACCTCGCCATCTCAATTTTCAGCATGCATTGTAAGTCGGAAATAATTCAATGAATCATCATCGCCCATTAATAGAAAAAATAGTGATAAGCAGAAGCAATAGTGCAAAGGGTTGATTCACGATAATATAGATATTTAAGATAATAAGAATCCAAAGTTAAATATTGATAAGGAAATGAGGGTTTAGATTGGTAAGAAATGTCTGATAAAAATGAGAATTTGTAAAATGATTCCTATTAAGAAATGGAAGTTACCTTGTCACCTGAACTGCAGTTTTAGTGTACAGTAAGTTAAAAAAATAGATAACCAAAATTTTATGCGGTGACTCCCAACTCGGGAGGTCACCCTTTTCTTTCTAAAAAAAGAGAACCAAACAATTTTTCCTCATTAATGAAATATTATATCGAATAATAAAAAAACAATGAGTAAGAGCTCAACTTTCTATGACAATAAGAGGTGTCTAACGAAAATGAGAAATATCAGAATGAATCTCAGTAAGAAATCAAAGTTACCTCACCAGATCAATTTGTAGCATAAATGCAAGCTAGACATAAGTCATCAAAACATCATTGTCCATTAAAATTAGGAATGGTCATTAACAAATTATCATATAATGTAATATAAAATTTAATGAATAAGGAAGGGCTTAAATTTATTTGATGGTAAGAAATGTCTACTAAAATTGAGAAGCTGCAAAATGATTTCAAGTAAGAAATCGAAGTTACCTCGCCATCTCAATTTGCAGCATGCATTGTAAGTTGGAAATAATTCAATGAAGCATCATCGCCCATTAATAGAAGAAAAGTAATGAAATTGTGAAATAAGTAAGAGATGTCTGATTAAAATGAGAATTTGTGAAATGATTCTTATTAAAAAATGGAAATGCATTTTTGTTTTATAGTAAGGTAAAAAATAGATAACCAAAGTATTTTTCTCATTAACGAAATATCATATCGAATAAAAAGAAAACAATGAGTAAGAGCTCAACTTTCCATGACAATAAGAGGTGTCTAACAAAAATGAAAATTATCAAAATTATTCTCAGTAAGAAATCAAACCTACCTCACCAGATCAATTTTTAACATGAATTGCAAGCTAGGCATAAGTCATTGGAGCATCATTGTCCATTAAAATTAAGAATGACCATTAACAAATTATCATATAACGTAATATAAAAAGTAATGAAAAAGGGCTCATATTTATTTGATGGTAAGAAATGTCTACTAAAATTGAGAAGCTGCAAAATAATTTCAAGTAAGAAATCGAAGTTACCTCGCCATCTCAATTTTCAGCATGCATTGTAAGTCGGAAATAATTCAATGAAGTATCATCGCTCATTAATAGAAAAACAGTGATAAGCAGAAGAAATAGTGAAAAGGGTTGGTTCATTATAATGTAAGTTAACTCGCCATCTCAATTTTCAGCATGCATTGTAAGTCGGAAAAAATTCAATGAAGTATCATCGCTCATTAATAGAAAAAAATGATAAGCAGAAGAAATAGTGCAAAGGGTTGGTTCATGAGAAGGTAGAGATTTAAGATAATAAGAATCCAAGGTTAAAAACTGATAAGGAAATGAGGGTTTAGATTGGTAAGAAATGTCTGGTTAAAATGAGAATTTGTAAAATGATTCTTATTAAGAAAAGGAAGTTACATTGTCATCTGAACTGCAGTTTTAGTTTACAGTAAGGTAAAAAAATAGATAACCAAAATTTTATGTGGTGACTCCCAACTCGGGAGGTGATCCTTTTCTTTCTCAAAAAAAGGGAAACAAACATTTTTTTCTCATTAATGAAATATCATATCGAATAATAAAAAACAATGAGTAAGAGCTCAACTTTCTATGACAATAAAAGGTGTCTAACGAAAATGAGAAATATCAAAATGAATCTCAAGAAATGAAAGTTACCTCACCATATCAATTTTTAGGATGAATTGCAGCTAGACATAAGTCATTGAAGCGTCATTGTCCATTAAAATTAGGAATGGTCATTAAGAAATTATCATATAACGTAATATAAAAATTAATGAATAAGTAAGGGCTCAAATTTATTTGATGGTAAGAAATGTCTACTAAAATTGAGAAGCTGCAAAATGATTTCAAGTAAGAAATCGAAGTTACCTCGCCATCTCAATTTGCAACATGCATTGGAAGTTGGAAATATTTCAATGAAGCATCATCGCCCATTAATAGAAGAAAAGTAATGAAATTGTGAAATAGGTAGGAGATGTCTGATGAAAATGAGAATTTGTGAAATGATTCTTATTAAAAAATGGAAGTTACCTTGAACTGCAGTTTTATTTTACAGTAAGGTAAAAAAAATAGATAACCAAAGCATTTTTCTCATTAATGAAATATCATATCAAATAATAAAAAAACAATGAGTAAGAGCTCAACTTTCTATGACAGTAAGAGGTGTCTAACGAAAATGAAAAATATCAAAATTATTCTCAGTAAAAAATCAAACCTACCTCACCAGATCAATTTTTAACATGAATTGCAAGCTAGGCATAAGTCATTGGAGCATCATTGTCCATTAAAATTAGGAATGACCATTAATAAATTATCATATAACGTAATATAAAAAGTAATGAATAAGGGCTCAGATTTATTTGAAGGTAAGAAATGTCTACCAAAATTGAGAAGCTGCAAAATGATTTCAAGTAAGAAATGGAAGTTACCTCGCCATCTCAATTTTTAGCATGCATTGTAAGTCGGAAATAATTCAATGAAGCATCATCGCCCATTAATAGAAAAACAGTTATAAAAATGCAATAAGATATACGTATTTGTAATATGTACATTATAAAATGAAGGTATGAAGAACGATTTTGGGAAAATATATAGGTAATTTTAATTAAAAAACAAAACTTGGCACTTATAAGATAGAAGCTATGCTTTTAGCGACTCAAGGTAACATATTGTTGTGGCTAATTTAATGCAATTATTATATCATAAATAATCAAGCAGTTAGCGAAACATATGGAAAAGTTGAAGAAAAAATACAGGTGTGTAGAAGAAGCTTTTTTGCATTAACACCAATGGAATCGGTGTGATCTAACGCCAAGAGCATAATCTAAAAGATCATGCCACTTTGAAACGAAGAAGTCAGCGGCAAGAGGTAGAAGCAATAGTGCAACAGGTTGGGTCATGATAAGTGGAAAGAGGATTCAGATTTTTTATGGTAAAAGATGTTCGACAGAAAAGAGAATTTGCAACATGATTCTTATTAAGAAATGGAAGTTACCTTGCAAGGTGAACTATCACTTTGTTCTACAGTAAGGCATGGAAAAATATTTAAGCGAAGCCTTTTCTACCCATTAATGAAATGTAATATTGAGTGAGACAAAAAATGAGTAAGGACTCAATTTCCTGTGACGGTAATAGATATAAAAAAAATGAGACGATGAAAATTATTCTCACTAAGACATCAAATTTACCTCGTCATCTCAATTTTTAGTATGAAGTGCGGGGTAGAAATAATTCATTGAAGCATCATTGACTATTAAAAGAAGGAATGGCCTTCAATGCTATAATGTAAGACAAAAAATAATGAATAAGTAAGGGCTCAGATTAATTTGATCGTAAGAAATGTGTATTAAAATTGAGAAGCTGCAAAATGATTTCTAGTAAGAAATCGAAGTTGCCTCGCCATCTCAATTTTCAACATCTATTGTAAATCAGAAATAAATTAGCGAAACTTCATTGCACGTAGGAAAGTAATGAAAGTATAATAATTTATGCATGTTTATAATATGTATTACAAAACAAAGGTATAGGGAACGGATTTTGGAAAACGTTATAATAAATAAGGGCTCATCATAGGAAAGATGGTAATCGTTAACATACCTCATCAATATTTTCCGAAAATATTCAATTTGGTAGTTACATTGATATACTTATATAATAGAGGAGATATTAGGGAAAAAGTAGATAAAAAGATAAAATAAATTTCATAGATGAACGAAGATTGTCTGTAGAAGTGGATGAACATATATATCTGTTAACATTCAAAATGAAAATGTGTGAACAAAAGATCACTTGTGCAATCAGTTAACCAAAACTGTGGCAATATTTACAATTCCCCGATAAAAACTTAAGGGCGATTTTTTTTACTTTAGCAGAAAGAAATAAGTGAGAGGAGATACGATTATTTACAGTCTACGTAACTGCAAGTAATATTGACATAAAAGATAGTTAAAGTAACTTTTATATATACATGACAAAAAGAGAGTAAGGATTTTTGTACATAGACAGAGAGTACTAATGTCACAAAAAATTTATAAGTAAACATAGGAGCATAACATAGAGAGCTTAACATGTTCAGGCAAAGGAATTACATTTTAACAGCAGTTAACTACCTGCAAAAAAATGAAGAATAACATAGATTTGTTGGTAATAAGTATTTTATTTGAATCGAAATATTTTAGAATGAGTAAGTAGGAAGTACATTATCTTTTTTTTTCCTTCCTTAGTACTTCCTTGAACAGATGTTTGTGGTTGGTCTTCAATTTTTCTTTTCAAACTTCTATCAGAATTCAAAGATCTGTTGAACATTGTAAGAAGTTTAAATTATTATTTTACAACGGTATAAATAAGAGTTGAAATTTTACACAGATTTAAACATTTACAAATACAGAATGCTCCTACAAACCTGTCTTGCGGACTGTCCAAAAGCATACTTTGATTTACTGGCTTGGGAGAGACTGATTTAGATGATGTGCCTTCATAAAGAGTATACGAATTGTTAGGAAAGAATAATTTGTATATATTCATGCTATGATGAGATGACATTTAATCTTGGAAAGTAGGGTATAGGTAGAAATTTACCTTGGATCTGAGGTTGGTTGGGAATACAATCTGGTATAACCTTGATTATCTTCCCTTGAACTTTTTTTTTAAAATCACGAAACCCCAAAACTATCCGGAAATTGAATGTTTGACCAATTAAAGCCTGTATTGCTTGAGGTAAAACTTCTTTATTCTGTTTTAAATTCGATGTAAGATGAATGCATGAAATTCCTATGAGCTCTGCAACCAATGATCCAAACATGATGAAAGTTGCATGGCTGCTTTCATCTTGGACGATAACATTTATTTTATACCTGTTAATTTACAATTTATTTATTTATTTTATTATTAATCATGAAAGCAAGGAAAAAAAGTATCATACCATGGCACCGGAGTATCCACAACATCACAACATCGGTCACACCAGAAACTATTTTCAAATGATTTAAGAGCAGCTTTACATTCATGGCATGAATTATACCACCAGCCATCGGCAAGATCAATGTCAATAATCGTTGCCTTGCAAGTTATTTTTTTATCCTATATAATACATGAATGAAAAGTTAGACTTCTTTAAAAGAGGAAATGATATCAAATATTCAAACTTTGTATAGTGATTAAGTACCTTGTGGAGTCAAGGACATGGGTATATATGCAACTCAAACAAATTTAAGGAGAAAATCTTAAGAAGAACTGTAAATAAAAAATTACCTCAAAAAGTTTTGGATCTAATTTTTCTATTTCCGCAATTGTTTTTCTGTTGTCAAGGATTTCCTCTGCTGGGCTCATTGTGGAAAAACATTGCCCTTGCATCAAAGTTGTTATGTCTGATGGGTCAACACTATTAAAAATAGAAAATGTTAAAATCAGATGATAATGTTGGCTCACAAAGTCAGTTTCTATAAGATGTTAATACCTTCCATGAAATTGTATTACTTCCGGGATTTGGAGATCTAGATAGAATTTTGTAGCTGATGAAGAACAAAGGCATGGTTGGCCTTCATGTAGAAAATATCGAAGGTCATTGAATTAGTAGATAAGGGAAATTGAAATTATATTTTAAGATATATGAAATTTGAAATTATACCCATGAAGGTTCGAACGGTCAATCCGGCGAGAACGATGATAACTGGTTGTGTTTTGCTCAAAATTATGTTTTCCGGAAATGATTCAGCAAATTTTCCCCATAATGTCACCAGTAACTTCCGATGACTTTTTACCAGAAATTAAATGTAAATTGTAAAAAAAAAGTTTTAATTTTGATCAAAATATGTAAAATGTAACATGATTTAAATTTGAGATGGGGAAAACCTCAAGTCCTCTATTTCAAGATTTTTCTTCAACGTCAATGTATCCTTCACATAAGTGTCTCCAAGTCGACTCACAGAAAGAATATGTCCAACTACATCTACAACCAAGAAAACGGGTTGTAATTTTACATACAAATGGAAAATCTAAACAGATAAAATAAGGAAGAAGAATACCAGTTAAATGTAAATCTTTGTAGATTCTTGTAGATATTTCTTCAAAGTCAACAAAGTGGAATATGTGACATGGAATTTCCTCATTGTTTTCGGAAACATGTATGACAGAAGTTGATTGTGTGAATCTTATCATTAAGTCACTCGATACCACTCTGAAATTTGGTTTGTTAGGACAAACTATAAAATTTGAGAAAATATATACATCACCTTCCCGCAATCGATGTCTGAAATAAACTACATCCGATTTTTTGATTAAACCCTGCATAGCATTACCCTGAAAATAAATAGTCAGTGAATTAGGTATGTAATTGAGTTATTAGTTATCATGAATTGAGGAGAATGTTAACATATAGTTTTAATACGAAAATATAAGGAAAAACAAAAAAAATACAACTGAATTATTGGTGAGGGAGACTGGAAAGGAGAAAAATCTAAACTACGGTATGATAGCTACAACAATCACCATTGTTAATTAAAAAATTCATTTAAACGAAAGTTGATTTGAAATTGTGGTCAAAATATGAAAGAAATGACTCCATATATCAAAGAAATAAAATGTTAACTCTATATAAGCTACAATAATATTTTGATATTTAAAAGCAGGCAGTGAATTAGGAATGTACTCAAGTTAATGGTTATCCTGAATTGAGGGGAATATTAGATATATAGTTTTAATCCAAATATATAAGGCAAAACGGGAAAAGATATAGCTGAAATATTTGTATGGGAAAAAATAACTGGGAAGGGGGGAAAACTAAAATATGATTTGACGGGTATAGTAGTTGCTACCGTTAAGGAAAAAATAATTTACACAAAAGTTGAAATAAAAAAATGTATTCAAGTAGTGGAAGAAATGACTCCATACATCTAACCAACAAAATGATAACTCTATATATACTACAATAATATTTTGATATTTAAAGATATTTATTCATTATTAACTATCCTATAATTCAATCCAACATAAACATGGAAGTTAATTGAAGGGAATATTAACTTTTATAGTGCAATATCAATGGACAAATATAGTTGCTATACTTGGGAAAGCAGGTAGATACGGTGACAAAAATTAAATAATAACAAATCATAACATACCAGCACATCTACTGCAAGAAAATCAATACTTATTAGTTCGTCACCGAGTCTTGGATTTGTAGAATCCCAAAGTCGCACCAATCTGACTTTAATCGTGAAGACTCCTTTTGATAAACGCATTTCGGAAAGATTTGTATAGTCCATTTGCTACGTATTCCTGCAAGAAAGATGTGTAATGTTGTAGATATCTCAATATTTTAAAATTAGATAGATAATGAAGATAAACAGGGGAAAAATATCACCTTTATTATTATAAGGAAAAAAGATAATTTGCCGCAAATATATAGAAATACAGGTGGTTGATTTGTATTGATATATTTATGTACTTATTAACTAATAATGAATCAAATGGAATAAACAGAAACCCTGCATAGAATACCATACAAATGACATTACATAATAAAGGATATCACATATTAACTAAGATCATGGAAAACTTCTTTGTAAACTATATTTTTCGTATATGTTATGAAATTTGGATCATCATCGGATATATAGATTTTTAATCCACTTCTAGTTGAAACTCGAGATATTGCTACATAAAGTTGTCCATGACAGAAAACAGGTGTTGGTAAATATAATCCTACTGTTTTTAGTGTTTGTCCTTGACTTTTATTTATTGTCATTGCGTAACAAATTCTTACTGGAAATTGCTTTCGTTGTAAGGTAAACGGCCATTTTGTTTCTTTGATTTCAAATGTAATTCTAGGTATATATACCTTTAATCCTGCATTGGAACCATTAATAATTGTAGCCTCTATAATTTTCGATGTTAATTGATTTATCAACAATCTTGTACCATTACAAAGTCCATTGCTTTGATCAACATTTCTTAACAACATGATAGGCGCACCAACTTTGAGTTTCAAAATATGGTTTGGAACTCCATTGAAAATCAATGAGTTAAGGAATTCAGTTGGATACAGTAAGTCAGAATCAATTTGATTTTCGGTGGCCTTACTCACTGAATCACAACTCATATAAACTATTTCTTCCGTTGGGAGTAGAGATAACATGTAATCATTAATGTCACTGACGACTGCATTTGTTGGTGTTATAATACAACGCTCGCTTAAGTAGCTTATACTATCAAAATTCAAATGAAAGTCTCTATAAATGATAGCTAAGAAAGATTCCAAACTTTCTTTTCTTGAATCTATAAGCAAATCATTTGGAATTTGAATCCATGTTGGTTCCTCTTCATCTTCTGTTCGCTTTATAGCATGTATTAAACCTCTTCCAACATCAAGAAGCCATTGTTCAAAATCTAACATCAACATTCTAGTTTTGGTATCCTTGGAAATATCATTATATAAGCGCATATTTTTTGTTAGTTTGAATACCTTGCAATGTTCCCATAACTTAGATTTATTTATTGAAGCCTTTACTATATCTTCTTTTGATCCGTTACTTACAACAGGTAAAATCTGTTTAAAATCACCTCCAAGGACAATTGTTATTCCTCCAAATGGTTGTTTGACATCACGTCCAATGTCTGGAGGAATTATATCCTTTAATGTCCTGTCTAATGCTTCAAAACAATATCTATGATTCATAGGAGCTTCATCCCAAACAATAAGTTTTGTTTTTTCAAGTAATTTTGCCAAATCTGTACCCTTTTTTATCTGGCATGTTGATCTTTCATCTAAATTTAACGGAATTTTAAATCTAGAGTGTGCTGTTCGACCACCAGGTAATAAAAGAGAAGCTATACCAGAAGAAGCTACAACAAGAACAATTTTACCTTGAGATCTTATTTTTGATATAATAGTTTTCCATAGGAAAGTTTTCCCTGTACCTCCATGCCCATAAATGAAATAAAGACCACCAATATTTTTCTCTACAGCCCATACAATGGAATCATAGATAATTTGTTGTTCGGTATTCAAGCACTTTAAATTTCGAGAAAATTCATTGCTAAGTTCATAAGGATTGTAATTCATTTCCTCCATAATTAACCTGTTACTAATGTAATCATCCACACTTCCTTTCGGTACCTCAATGTGAAAGTCCGATAAAGAAACCGAATTACGGTTCATGATTTTTTCTATCTCAAGTAATGCGAAATTTTTTTGATTTTGTTCATTGTTAGATTCATTGACATCTTGATATATTTCTTTACTTGTATATTGATAATCTTCTGAAAGGTAAACCCAACTATTATTCCACAATTTCATAGGGTCTGCTACTTTAGAGTGAATCAACAAAGTTGCAAACAAATACCTCATTGCTACGGCAGTTGCCCATTGGGAGGCATCCTCTATAGCATCAAACCATTCTTTATCATCTCCTAGTAAGCCTAGAGCATTACATGCTTCTTGATATGTAGCATATAGAACACCATTTATTGTTTTTATTGAATCAAAATTTCTTGCACCAGTGATAATATTTAAAAGCATTCGCATATAATACAATTCTCCAGAATTTGGATGCACGTATATAATTCTCCCGACACATTGACCTTGTTTTCTACGCGTCCAAATTTTATCTGCATTATTCCATACCCAATATCTAGGGAATTTAATGTATGTTAAATTTCTTGCTTCTTCTGAATATTCATTAATGTTCATCCAAGAAGTAAACATTGTAATTCTGTTGCTATATTTTCCTAATACATCTTCTAAATTTTCCTCACCTTTGAAAGTGACATTATTTTGCAATGGTAAATGTATAATAAGCCTCTCAACAGCAACATCACGAAACTGAATAGGAAATTCAAAGATTCTCCAAATAGCCTCATAAGCAGATATATATCTACAGTCTAAATATTCCTTTATTTCATCAATCTCATTATTTTCACTTCTTAAATTTTCCGTAGATGAGTAATTCTCTAGTACAACACGAATTCTATCAGGTCCTTTATTTATATACTTAAATAAATACTTAATAGCTCTAGATTGGTTACACCATTCAACATTTATATGAGCTTGATATCTAACAACTAAATTTCTATTGTAAGGCACTACAAATCGATTATCAAATTTTATGCCCTTCTTAACAACAGTTGCATTATTATCTCTTCTCATATAAGTAGCAAATCCTTTTTCGTCTATGATTGTTTCATTAACAAATGGTTTTGGAAAAAATTTAGAACATTTTCCTTTTTTCATGCAAGCCGAATTAGGATTTAATATTCCACAAGGACCATGTATCATAAATTGTGAGACAATATTATAAGCAATAGGATCTTTTTCTTTACATGGTAATTCAGCTGTAATAATAGAATCTATCATATTTTTATTATCAATACAATTTTTTTTTGCCAAATCAATATATGTGCATGAGGTAAGCCTCTTTTTTGAAATTCTATTGTATATAATGTTGCTATAACTTTGTCAAATTCTTTTGATTCTTTTATATAACGAATAAGATTGGTAAGCTTCATCTTAAAGATTCTACTTACAATATCTGGTCTATCTTCTGCTCTTTGGCCACACATAATTTCTAAGGCATCTGTGATTTCCCTCCATTTGGCATTGCATGTAAAAGTGATAAATAAATTTGGATGGCCAAAAACTCTACATATTCCCATAGCATCCTGGTAGTTCTGCATCATATATCTAGGACCTCCAGTGAAACTTGCAGGCAAAATTATACGCTTCCCGATTAAACTTCCATCATTGTCTCCTTTATCTATTGCATCTCGTATGCCTTGATAAATTTCAGATCTTAATTCCCTCTGATTTTGACGAATATAGAACAATCGATCTTCTTCAATACAACAATATGCATCAACAATATATTGTTGTAGTAGACGCCCACCTCTAAGAAGTGTCTTGCCATCACTATCACGATGTTGTAATCGATATGAGTAGAATTCTCTCATGGTCACTCGATGTCTTTTTTTCCTTGTTTGAATATGATTTTCCATATAGTTAATGCCAATGGTAAATCCATCTTCACCGTAAGGAAAGAGTAATGGATACTGCATAGCCATAAATGAGGGATGTAAGTCACTGATTCTTTTAAGCTCTCCAGTTTTATGTTCAATAATGATATCACGATTCCGGTCGGAACAACCAAAATCCCCCACAACTAATCCCGCAATTTCCGATACTGTTGGAATATTATATATTCGATTAGCCTCATTTCTAATAACATGTAATCTTACATGTATTCTTTCATTAGGTGAATCATTTATTCGCTCTTTCATAATTCTAAAAGCCTTTACTATGGAATTTGTTTCATCCAACATTTTCATTAATCCTTTCACCACATTACAATCCAAATCTGCTATATCATCAACACCACTTAATGCCTTCATCCTATTTGATACTTCATTTTCGGTATCAAAAATGTAAAGTTGAGAAAATCTAGGAATTTTTCCATGTTCTGGCAAAAGAGAACCTATGCGATGGTAATTTTGACCACTAATACGGAAAATATATGGTCCAGGTCGCTTGTTAATGGCATGATCAACCTTTGCACCCATAGAAGTAAAAGCAAATAACGAATTGTATACTCTAATGTTATCTTTAAATTTTGCATTCGAAATCCCTTTCTTATTCTCGAGTAAGATATCAAGATACTTTAGAGTAGGAGGTAATAAATCCAATTTTATTCTTCCCTTTCCACAACACAATGAGAAAACAGGTCTACATGTTTTCTTTTTCTTATTCAGACTTTCTTCTAACCAGAATAAAACACCACAGTATTCGCAAATGCAAGAAGGACATCCTAAGTTCATAACTGTATAAAATAAAGAAAGATATAAATCTTAGGAATATAAAAATTTATATAGATAAATCATCGGCATAAACATATAACGTGGAATTACCTTCAACAACTTCAGTAGAGTGTAAACAAATAGATTCTTGTAAATTTTCTATAGCCAAACTACTATTATAAGATTCTTGTACTGAATACGCAACATTTGCTCCACACGGTACCAATGAGGAATTATCAAAAGTCAAGTGATTGTTAGCAGACTCTTGCACTAAATCATGAATGTTTGATTTACACGGCACATATGTTTCAGCTAAGTCTGATGTAATTCTTTTAATTTTCCTTTGACGCAGTGTATCAAGACGATGACGTCGTCTAATCTTAAATACTTCTTTTTTCTCGATGGTAAAATGTTGTTGCAGTTGGTTATTACATCTTTCATTTGTCATAATGACATTTCCCTCAAGTGGGCTATTGTAAAATTGACATTCTCTTTGATAGTTTGCAATAACCATATGGTTGTTAGAAGATTTGTTCATTAAATCAGTGTCAAATAAGTTTGATGAAAATCTCTTGCTTTTTTTTGACGCAGTATATCAAGACGATGACGTCTTTTAATTTTAAATGTTTCTTTTTTTTCGATGGTAACACGTGATTGAAGAGGGCTATTATGTACTTCATTTGAAAGGATGATATTACTTTCTAATAAACTATTGTTAAATTGACATTCATTCTGGGCAATGCGGTGAGAGTCATGTACAGGAATATCAATCAAACTTTCTTCATGACATTTTGATAGCTGTAAATTTCCATCAATATACTTACCGTGTGTGTTAGCAATAGCTATTTGTTTACTATCCATGATATTGAACGGTATATTATTCTCGTTGACCATTTCACATCTGAAACATGCATCATCCATTGACATTACGTGTGTAAGATACATTTCATGCTTTTTCTTCTTCTTTATTATTTCTTTTCTGCAAAATCTATTATATTTAGAAATATTTTTCATCTCATTTACCGAGGGTTTCATTTTGTTTGCTTCACGGAAACTATCTCCTATTAAAATACGTCTAAGGTAAGTAGTTGCTGAACCTGGAGTAGTAGCTAACATAACATTAGGCCATGGACAAAATGAAATGTAATTTATGTTATAAACATGTGAATTATATCTCAACAGATGAAAAACAGATCAAACATAAAACAGAACAACTATATGTAAAAAATTAATGGAAACATCATATTAATATTACAAAATATTACCTGGCCTCACCTGGCAAGACTTGTTAGCAACAGTAACCTTTTCCATTGTAATAGAAATTTAAATAAATAAAATCCAGTAGAAATATACACTTATCAGAATATTGACATCAATAATCAGTAACTTCACTAATTGATTGCTTCAAATGAAAAACGTAGACAATACTTATCGTCTTTATGCATACACATTCAAACAAACAGTAATCGAGAATACAAAAAACAACAGTATTTCCTCATCAAATAAAACAACTTCAACGTATCAACAGAATTAGATTGGCAAAAAATAAATTATAAGAACTAAATCGAAAACATTTGATAGTTAGCATCGTCTACAATAAGAACTATATATAAAGAATTAATGGGAACATAATATCCATATTATAAAATATTACCTGGATTCACCTGGCAAATCCTGTCAGCAACAGTAAGCTTTTCCACTGTAATAGAAATTTAAATAAATAAAACCCATTAGAAATTTAAACTTATCAGCATATTGACATCTATAATAAGTAACTTCACTAATTCATTACTTCAAATAAAAAACGAAGACAATAATTATAGTCCTTATGCACACGCATTCAAACAAACAGTAATCGAAGATACAAAAAGCAGCAGTATTTTCTAATCAAATAAAACAACTTCAACGTATTTAGAAGACTTAAATTGACAAAATGATTTATAAGAATTGAATAGGAAAAAATTGGTAGTTACTATCGTCTACAAAGTCTTCAAAAATAAACAGGATAAAGTGTCAGGATGAGCATAATCTATAATCAATAACAACCAAACAACAAATTCAAAAACAAAACATATTCCTAATATATACAACCAAACATACGTCTCACCTAATATACTCCAAAGCATGTTAAAAAAATAATAAATTCAATTTAAATAATGTTATGAAAGAACGACACTTAGCATAAAAAATAAAAAATTTACAATCGAATCCCTTCCAAAATCAATCACAAAATAAAAAACAATCATACAGAAGATGGGTATTCTATAATAAACCATCAGCACATAACCGAAGGAAAGAAGGAGGAACAGATAAAAGAAACGGCAAAACCGAAGGCAAAAAGTTTGAGAAACAGATCGAAGAAAGAAAGAACCGGAGAAAATAAAAAGCAACACAGTATCAGGATCATACAAAGACAATAATAAAGAACATAATATCAGGAACATACAGAATGACGAAGACGGGAAGCAAATAGGAAAAAGCTGGATACCTTTTAAAGTGATTCGGAAGAAAGAAGAAGGCGAACAGAGCAGCAAACCCGATGGAGGGAGAGGAACAGGTGGAAGAGGAAGGGCGGTGAAATCGAATAGAGTGATTCGGAAGAAAGAAGAAAGCGAACAGAGCAGCGATTCTGAAGGAGGGAGAGGAACGGGTGGAAGAGGAAGGGCGGTGAAACCGAAAGGACAAAGTACTTTCTAGCGTGCGTACATCGAAATCGCATGGAACGCAGATGGCAAGTTTTGGAATTTACAGAGGACAGCTGGTAACGCAGGTGGCAATTTATGGATCATACACATGACACCTGATAATTTATGTGTACACAAAAGTAAACAGCTGGTAATAATGTGAAACGTAAGTTTTGGAATTTACAGAGGACAACTGGTAACGCAGATGGCAATTTATGGATCATACACATGACAGCTGATAATTTATGTGTACACAAAAGTAAACAGCTGGTAATAATGTGAAACGTTGGACAGTAAAGGTAGGCAGCGGTGAAAACGCAAAAATAGAGATGAAATTAAACCATCGAAAATTAAATGGAGAACATACGTGGCATCAGACGACAGAACCCATAAATCTTTCAACGGAGAACACACGTGGCACCAAACGATCAGAAAGTGAAGAAACCCAGTTTTAGTATATTAAGAAGATTATATCATCTTCCTCGGTTAACAATGAAATATTATATAGTTGGTTTTATTGTAGAACATATTTCACCGTGCAACGCACGGGGCAACACACTAGTGTATATATTATAAGATAACAATTTAGGTTGAGATTTCTCATCCACTTGCCTCAATCATCCCTATGATGTCCGCCTTTTTATAGTATTCATGCACGTGAAAAGTGCTCGTAGATTAATTTAATTTCAGTGATTTTAACTTGTTAAACATGTGAGCACATGGCGGACAATTTCTACAATAAAATGTTACCGTAATCTTTTTATATATCAATAAGCGTTGTTGATTTATTCACTCCCTACAATTGATGAATGCGTTCACTTATAAGGTTCCTTAGTATAATAAGGGTTATGTACCGTAGTTATCTTTATGATCATGCAACTGTTGATCCAACGGTTGGATCACAGATGCTGGTGTTGAGATGATATCTAATGAGTTAGATTGAAGACTCATTTGGCACCATCCAGCATGAGAGGATGCGACAAACCATACTCCAAAGGTTGTTATCCGACAGACCTCTTGATGCAAGTTCTCTGCATAAGAATAAATATTCGGAGGTGTCGGGTAAGTTAAGTAAAGAGTTGACTTATCCTGATCGAGATAACCAATACCTATGTTATATGTTGTCATGATGTAGTACACATCCTCTGATCGGAGATAGATGTACTACTATATGTCTGATTATGTACGTTAGCCATACCATTAGGTTGATGACCTAATCAAAGTCTATGCATCGACGACCTGCTGTGAATACAATAACATATGAGCAAAATGCGAAATGGATCATACATGTTCATTATTGAACCGAAAAACACGAACTCACTCATGAGATATTGGGACCAATCAAAATCCATTGATGGTTATCTTTCTTTGGAAGCATGGCAAGATTTGTAGGTATGATATATACTTTTGGAAAAGCATATATCGATATAGACACCCAATGATCGAATGAGAAACTTAATGATAAGATCATGGATAAGACAGTTCAAATATGATCGGAACTCCGTGTTTATTGTAAGACTTCTAGTATGCAGGATGTACGGGATATTGGGAATACTCGAGAGTGATATGATCTTAATCGAATGTATAATCATGACACTTCCATTTTGAGAGAGTGACGAAACATATATTAGATTTTAGTGACTCCACTCAGTATACTAGTTATCGAATCTTAGTTCAAATATTTGAACATTGATCGGAATATGATTCGGATGCAATGAGAAGATTAGATATTCTGTCTGACTTGATTAGACATCTCCGAGAGATCTTCTAGATCTGGATATGAGATTAGATCTCAATATCCCAACCACTATACATGGAAATATACAATCACCATGTATGTATATCTAAGTATCTACAGAGAAGGCACGTTGTTCTTGAAACAGTTCAAGAATGGCTTCATTTATGATAATATATGTGCATCGAAATATTGATGATTAAATATGATTTAAGTATCACACAATAATGTGTATATGATTCACATTTTTGGGATATAATTAGATAATCATCTGAGATAATTAAATTGAAATCAATAATCATGTATTAGATTAATATGTGTAGCATTATCCCCAAAAATCATAAATATTAAGAATATGATTCATAATATCATAGAAATATTTTATTGTAAATACGTTTTACGGATATATAAGTTAATGAGATTTGGATTCGCATTATACAATTAAATGTAAATTGGATTTACATTGTACAATAAAATGTAAATGTGATTTACATTTAATATTAACTATTTGAATGCGATTCATAATTATCAATGATGTGATTGAATCGTCGCAAAATACTTTACAACTATTTTGGTGAAAGCAAAAAATTGCTGCATATGTAGAAGATCCGGGAGAGATTGAGATCACACCAATTAATGATTTACATAGAGAGCACTCCATTCCATATTAGGAATGGACGGCCCTGGTGAAAGCACTACGGGACCGTCCACCACTTGTAAGGAAATGAGGCTCTCTCTCTCTCTCACATTCCTTATGCATGTTAAATATTTTTAATTGAATGTATTTGTTGAAGAATGTTGTAAACTTATTTTCTTTTTAAATCAACTATAATATTATACATTTTCGCAACAAAATCTTTGCCATTGATTCAATTAGGAGTGCATCCTAGCCATCGAATTTTATACAAAAGAAATGCTACCCCTAGCTTTCTCTTTACAATAATTAAGTTGAAGCAACAAATCTCTCTCTACACATGTTCAATCTCTCTCTCTCTCTCTCTGTCTCTGCAAGGGTTGAGAGAACGTAGTCATCCTTGTGCAGTCGGATTGATCACTCGTGGTTCTCCGCCTTCTTCAGCACCTCACGCTCGTGAAGGAGACAACAAATTTCGTGAGACAAAATTAGGAGGATCCTCGATCAAATTGTCGCTTTAGATTGTGGGAAGCACACATCTCATCCACACACCCACAAGTGTTGTCTACGTTAGATCGAATTTGAGACAAGAAGTCTCTTCTTTGAGAGACTTGTGGATCACGATCATGTTTCAATAGGTAATCGTAATACTTGTGTGGGGTTTGATGAAACGACGTGGGAATTGTTCCCATGCCATGTGGTTTCATATGAAAAAAATGTAATCTCATATGCACCTTTCGACTAATATGACTAGTTGACCTAGACCGTATATGATATGATCTTCACACTTCCATGATGCGCGACGAGCAAACCCTCACCTTCATATCTGACATCCGATGACACTGAATATTTATATCATGAAGACCCTATAAAGAAGAGCAATATGTATTTAAACCAAAAGCGAGAGTCTGATCCCAACTCAAAAAGTTGTGTCTCAACACAATATTCTTCAGCTTAAATTTTTTATTATTTTATCTACAATTTAAAATAAAATTAAAGCATGATTTCTTAGAAACACAAAAATGCATACGAATGCGGTGTAAAAAATGCCACTTTTATGAATAAACTACTTTCGAAGGTATACCTATTTTCGCACAGCTTCAATGTTTTCACAATATTTTATACAGGATTTTTTATATTAGATTTTTTACGAATGTATCTATAGTATGCCATTGTACAAATAATATATAAGAATTCTCATACTCTTTTCGTGGAAAAATCGAAGAGAGAAATAAACACAAAAGTGCAATTTAATAAGAAGATGCAATATAAAAAGAAACCGAATAAAGATAAAAATACTAAAAATAAAAAATATTAATCGCGTGCTCAAAAGTTTTTTAATTGTATGCAAAACCTTCTCTTCTATTTTGCACATCGAGGGAAAATGCAGTTGCAAATATATGAATAAAAGCTCACTATCTTATTTATATATCCAAATATATGAATTGTCGGACATTACATGTTACAAAACCGCTATAACTCGAATCCAAATTCCGTTAATCGAGCGTCTGAAAAATTTCGATCCGTCCAAAATCGCGACCGGAGCTAGGGTGGACCATTAGGCTCGACCTGGTCCAAATCGGGAAAGCCCGACCCGATCCCGTCAATTTTTCGTGAGCCTTGAGCCGGGTTAAGGTCCGCTTTTTTTAGCAAATCGAGAGCCCGTGCACGAACCAAGGCCCGCGTCATCGGGTTCGAGTCGGGCTTGGGTTTGAGTCGGGCTCAGCCCACACCCATTTTGATTCTATTAGTTGCACTTTGATTCCGATCTGTTGTTATGGATATAATTCATACATAACACATGAATATTGGATGTATTGTTATGACATAATATTACTATTCATTGATGGATGAAGGAAATATTGGATGTATTGTGGCTATTAATCCATGTCCTCTAATTTGGTTCTAACATGATATTTTGAACTACGAGGGTGCGGACCCGACTAATTTGTACTTCGGGTTTGGACCCGACCCGGTCCGATCATAATATTTTTAAAATTCAAAGGCCCGAACCCAACTTATTTTTACATCAGATTCGGATCGGACCCGAACTTTTACGGGTCAGATCAGGTTCAGGTTGGGACCGGGATGACCCAATGGACCACCCTAACCGGAGCAGCACCCGTTTCGGTCAAGCCGACTCGATTTCTTCCCGAAAGGCCAACAAGGCGGCGGGAAGTCAGAACTACTCCCGCCTCCGAGTGGAATCGGACACTGCTCTCAGCTCACTCCTTCCCCACTGACCGCATCACTCTCTCTGCTTCAACTCCACATTAGGTCTCCCCCTCTTTCTCCCATCGACTCGTGCTCTCCTCCGCTCCCGTTGCCCCAGAAGGGGGGTTTAGGGTTTCGCCCCCGTGCAACAGCTGCCAGGTACTTCGCATAATCAGATCATGGATTAGCCCCGTCGTGCATCTCGAATCCGCGTTTATTAATTCGAGTCTTCATATGTGATCTCACCTTGTTTATCCTTCACGCTGGACAATCAAACCTAGCCGTCTAGTTTATTCTAGGTCGAAGCAATTGACTTGTTTATTCATATTTTTTTTGTGGAATTTCAAACACTTTTATCCCTTATAGTTGGATTCACTACAATAACATGCCTGTTTTGTGTTTAAATTGAATCTCCTGTTTGTAAGATTGCATCTAGTGGCTGATTGTTTTTAGCATGTTTATCTTTGTGTTTTAATTGGATGACTATCCTTCAGTTGAACGGGCTGTAGCTGCCCGCCTTGTGATCTGAGTGTTGCGGCCATAGGATTTTTCCGAACAGTGGTAGTTAGGATGGCCGGGGTTCAAATCGAAGTTTCTAAACAAGTAACAGCTTCTGCGGCCAAACACGAACATTTGGTCATGGGAGTTTGCCGTGGCTTGATCGGCAGTGATCGGAGAGGTCACTGCTCAAGCTTGGTTATTTGGTGGTTATTAAATAGTCCAACTAGAACACCTTGCTACAAATTGTGGAGCTGAATGTCCAAACGAGTAACATATCAATTGGTATAGATCCCGAGTGGCATCCAGGTTGCTCAAACAATCAGAGCATACCATTGTCAATAGTTACCTATATTAATTTCGATTGCTAATTGTTCAAATTCTGGCTGGTGTGATCTCCTCTACTAAAGCTATGCCTAAATGAATCCCCCCTGTTTGGCTCCCTTACCTTCTCCTAACTTTCCCTCTTTTTCATTTCTTTTCATTGTCTTTTCCTATTCTCCCCTCATTTCTTATCATATATCTTTTTCCATGTCTGCTTCTTTTTTCTATGCTTCTTCTTCTTTGTTGCACTCTCCTCTCTCTACAACCCCCTGTTGCCTGTTGGCTCTCCTTTTACTTCTACCTGACCGTCCTTATTTCCTCCCACTTTCTTACTCCGTTCTCCTCTTTCCCATCTATTTCCATCTCAAGACCTCCTCCCACGAGTGCATCGATATCCCCTACAATAGTTGGCCTTCTCCTCGATCTTAGATACCAATGATCGATATCTAATTACGAGTCCAACCACCTGTGCTGCGAGCCAAGCAATGATGATCACATGCCTGCATGCTAATGAGGTCGTCTCATCCATCCGCATGTTGTCATGGTTAATGTGTCCATCCAACATTCTCCCCACGACCTCCTGTGGATAAAGCTACATCCAATGTTGGCCTTGAATCCTCATGCATGTTTGCATGCTTTGGCTCCATGTGACTGCTAAAGTTGATGTGGACGATGTTGACAACATTTTTTTTTGAACAAGAGGGGGAATATGCATAGGTGTCTGCCATAAGATTCGAACCTGGTCCTTTGGGTGGTAGGCATATTGCACTACCAACATACGATTGAAGTGGGTTCCGATGTTGTCAACATTGTCGTCAAGATGATTTCCGCTTGCCAAGCATGCGATTGTGCACAATGCATAAGATGTTTCATCCTTTTTCCTCTTGCTTTTGCTCCAATTATCTTCTCTTTCTCTTATCTTCTTTTTTACATCCCATCCGGTTTTAATTTTTAGAAGTGCTATTGTTTTTTTCCCATGCAATTATGTTTTACCCTCTTTTTTCATTCTCCTATGCATTTTATGTTTCATAATGCACTAGTTAAAATATTTTGATGCAATCTCTAAGACAATTGATAATATTATAATAGTTAATGCAAATTTGGTGTTAATTAGTTAAAAATATTTGTAAAGATTTTACATTTGCATCTCAACATGCTAAAAAAATAAATCAACATAGTATATTAAGAAAACAACATGCATAGTTATTGCACGTTAATATTTATTTAACATAAACCACAAACAGTAAATACAATTAAGTATACAATATACAACATGAACATTATTTTTATTCCATTTTTATCCCTTTTCTAAAAAATACTTGAACAATTATCTATGCAGTTTTTTTGAAAGGAAAAAGGGTCGTGCACATGGAGGTGCACACCAAGTTTAATATAATAATTATGGGAGCCATCCTTTAAAAAAGATAATTACGAGAGCTTGGGATAACTTTGAATCGTGACGTGTTCTATAACATTCTCTATATAAAATCTTTCACCTCGAAAGATCATGTCATTCCTAACCAGCCTCGTGTCCCATAACTAGGGATGAAAACGGATACGGATATATCCGAATATCTGCTTACCGTATTCGAAAAATTGTCGAATACGGATATCCGGATTCGGATATTAATTCAAATACGATCGAATACGGATATGGGTTCTATTTTTTTCCGGATACGGATACGGATATAATCATGGCATAAAAGTTCGGATTCGGATCCAGATATCCGAATACAACATTTATTTTTATTATATTACTTAAATGAATATTTAAAACTCTATGGGCTTAAAGTGTAAATGCACTCTCTCACCTCTCCTCCTCTTCTTTAGTCATGTAACCCTAGCCGCTACTCCCAATTTCCCATTGGTTGCTGGCACAAAAACGAGACATCTTCAATTCCCTTCCCCATCGTAGCGTCTCCCTGATTCACCGTCCTCCTCCTCCGACCTTGTCTCCTCATTGCTCTACTTTGGCTCTCGCCAACCCATCACCACTTCCTCGACAGGACCACGACATCGTGCACCAACAACAGGTGGCGGCAACCTCCCTCTCCACTCGGACCCCTCCTCCAGTCCTCCTGTTTTATTTTGGGTAAGATTATTTGATAAGCTCGGATGCACAATTGGTAACTTGGTTATTTTTCTCTGTGTGAAACTTAATACGTGTTTTGGAACAAGAACATACATCTTTCTTGACAAAATCTGTATGCACACTCAACGGGAGGGACTTCTCGAATCTTCCTGTTGCTCTGATGTCCATGTCCCGAGAATGGAGACAAGTATATTTTATGTGATCCGTTTTTGGATTTGCTCTTTATTCAATTCGTATTCAAATCCGTTCAATATTCGATCCGTATTCGGATTCGATAAATATCCGATCCGGATTCGTATTCGTATTTTTAAGGATATGGTTTCCTTGTTGCATATTCGAGTCATATCCGTATCCGTATCCGTATTCGATAGAGATGAAGCAAATATGGATATAGAAATAGGCATATCCGATCCGTATCTGATACGTTTTTATCCCTACCCATAACATGACAATACAATAAAAGTAGAAGTCGACCCTTATGTTGCAAGTCGGAAGAGTCTCAGAACATGGCAATACAATTAGTGGACATCCCATACACCATAGCCTCCTAGATCTCCCACGATGAATCAAGTGTTCTGAATCCTCAAGATCGTCCATACATCGCACCCCAATGAGCACATTGTTCTGCATCAATCGTTGCAAAAACACTTTGATTCGCGAGGGGGATCTTCCATCTCTAAATGAACCTAGTATCCGCTGAGAAAATTCCTACATCAAAAAAGTATTGTGTAAAAGGCCTTGTATGCCTTCCGTACCGGGAGGTGCCCATTTCGCTAGGTCCAATGGTACCACTGGAGGTTTTGCTACCCTTAGATATGGTATCCATCAAACTCAAGTATTCTGCTGTCCTCTAGTTTGAAAGACTTGAGCGGAAAATTGGACGACCCCATCATTATCATAAGTCTTGCCAACCTTCACTCCGTTATGGTGGTCATAGAGTTCCCCACGACGTGCCCAAACATACAACCAAAAGCAGAAGCCTATCCCATCTCCCACATCTAGAAGAAAGTGATGCGAGACCTTCAACAACATCGCACAAATGCCCATCTAGAAGTTCAGTGGGGAGCACATCGTCCCATCCCACCAAGAGAGGTTCGACGTCGCACCATTGATATTGTGTAAGAACTTCACCTATTGCTCTGAGTCCACGACCTAAATCTATGAAATCTATTTGACACGAGGGGCCCTCTTCATCTCTTCCAATTCTTTACTCCAAGACTGCCATTCTCCTTTACCAGGACCACTGTATTCTTGCTCACCAACGAGATCCCATTCATCTCAGTAGTGCTAGCCCAAAAGAATCTATCCATCATGCCTCGACACCCTCGGATGCCGATGGGAACCAATCACGACGCCATGAAAAAAGTTGAAATAGTAAGGGCATCATGTTCATAAGTACAAGAAACCCTGTACTATAAACCTTTTTCAATGAAATATATGCAACGGTGACTCCCAGCTTGGGAGCTCATGCTATTGTTAAGAAAAAAAAAACAAAAAAGTACAAGGAACCCTTCCTTGGACAAACACGGTTTAAATCTTGAGGCCCAATGCATGTTCCCCCCTTTTTTCTTCCAAAAAGATGCTCTCCAGTCAGTCAACTTCCGCTTCATTTTCTCAATCATTTGCAACTAGTCAGTCTACCTTAGCTCTTCGTACACCGGAGAAGACCTAGATAGGTAATCAACAATGCGCCCCTCTTGGTAGCAAGAGCTACATCTCGAATAATAATCTCCACCTCATCCATCCCAAAAGGAACAAAAATGAACTTAAAGGCATTCGTCCATGGATTAGAGGCCTAAACAAGTCCAATATGATAGAAGCAACCTCCACCATTATTGCGCCACCCTCCAACACAAAGATTGTGTCATCTGCATACAACAATAGAGACATCGAAATATCAACAGTTCTGAAGCAATTGCAAAACTCTGTTGTGACCACCCACAAAATCATCCTAGCTAGGATGCCCTCTACATACACAAAGAGTAAAAGGACAAGAGGACAACCCCACTACACCCCTCTATAGGGCTTGAAGAAACCTCCTTACCACATGCCTGCTATTCACCAATACCAAGTACGAGGTTGTTATAGTGCACGATTTCATCTAAGAGTTCCAAGTATCTAGAACACCCTTGCGAAGAGGGAATCCCAAATGAGCGATGTTGGGGCATGATGCAACATGATAACAACTTTTGTGAACATTTATTTTGTTTATCTTATTTATCATTTGTTTTGTTTATTTTATTTATTTAATTCCCATGTAAAAGGCTCATTATAAAAGGCCTTTTATCCTTTCCTTTGATTTCTTCTTTCCCTAATTTTAGGGATTTGTTGCTTATTTTGAGGGGGAATAGCCTCTATAAAGGGCCCCCTTTGTAATTGAGTTAATTAAGTTGAATTGAGCAAAATTTTCCACCCTAATTCTCTTTTTCTCTCTCTCCCTCTCGACCCGCGCCGTCTCTCTCCTCCCGAACCGCACTCTCCCTCCCCGATCGATCTCGCGATCCCGCCCCCCTTCTTTCTCCCGTGCCCTAACGCGACCCCCTCCTACCGCCGCCTTCCCTCACCTCGCCCCCTCTCCCTCTCGCCGCCCTTCCCCCAACCTCCCCTCGCCGCCCGCAACTCTCCCCTTCTTCCCCCCGCCTACGTTCCCGCCTCTCCTGTGCCTCTCTTCCCTGCCGCCACCCCCTCTTATCCCGCTACTCCTCCTTCTCACCGCACGCCTGCCGCCTGGCCTCCCCGATTCGCCAGCTACCGCCGTCCTGCCCTTCCGCAGGTCACCAGCCCTTGCACCGACCCCATCTGCCGCATCCCCACCCTCCAGACCCCGACATCGCCCCACCCAGCCGGGCTCTCCCTCCCTCCCGCACACTACTCGCCGTTGTTTTGCCCCCCATACCCCCCTGTTACAGCCAGCCCTGCCGCCAGCCGATCCCAGCGCTTAACGGTCGCCCGCGCCCCTGCCAAGAGCCACCCGTGCCGCGACAACCTTCCCAGCTTTGAGTTAACGCCGACCAGATCTGAAGCGCGCCTACCAACCCCGCGCGGGTTGTGGTATGAGAGTTTCTACCGCATATTACTCCACTTTATTAAGTTAGATTTGTGGCTGTTACATTGTTGTTTAGTTTGGTGATTTATTGAGATTCTATTACTGCAACATCGTTGTCTATTTCCTCTTGTCATTAACTAATCGATTTGGCCTAACGTTGTGGAATAACCGGTGCTAAAGTCGAGTCTCTTTCATCCGTTGTTGCTGATTTTTGCATATCGTACATCGTTTTATTCGTTTCATCATTTTTAAGCCCTTGAATCAATTGCTAAGAATACCATTTAGTCCATTGCTCATTTAGGTTGCATCAATTTGGTATCAGAGCATCACGTTTCTGCATTTCGTCTGCATCCCATTTATTCATTGCATATAAAAAACAAAAAAAACCTCAAAACAAAACCACAAAAAAAAGAAAAAAAATAAATAACAAAAAAATCCCCAAACAAAGAAAGCAAAACCCTAGGATATCCGTGGCCGACAAACCTAGTGCCTCTAAACCCACCTACCCCTCACACCCTGAGCTATCGATAGAATCCCTAGCTGCTCAAATGCAACACATGCAAAGGATGTTTGAACAGATGAGTGGACAAATTGCTACCCTGACTAGTCGTATGATAGGCAAAGACCTTACTGATGAAACCCCCAACAAAGGTCGACGCACTAGCCGGAACCGCACTCCCGGAATAGCACTTCCCGTGACTCTAGCTCTTCTACTTCCGACGGACATGTTAGCGAATATCATTCACAAGAAAGTGAAAAAGAAGGACCAAGAAATTACACCCCTTTCATCCCCAAGACTCCAGATCTATACACCTCCGGTTATACTCTACAAACTAATGGTGAATATCAATTCCCACCACGAAATGGACCCAAGTCCGACGATGGATGGGATCGAGGTATCCGTCTCGATGTCCCAGAATTTGACGGAGGACGAGATCCTGACGTCTTTTTGGACTGGCTCCAAGCCGTCGAACACTTCTTTGTGTGGAAGTCCATTCCTAGCGAACGAAAAGTCCAATTCGTCACTATAAAATTAAAAAGGCATGCGCTGCTATGGTGGGACCGTTTGCAATCTGAACGCAAACGAAAAGGAAAGAGTAAGATCCGCAGCTGGAGCAAGATGAAAGCCAAACCGAAAACCAAATTCGTGCCGGAAGATTACAAACGAGATCTATATGCACGACTGCAATCATAGAGACAAGGCACCATGAGCGTGAGAGAATACACCGAAGGGTTTCAATCCTTAGTCCATCGCAACCGTTTGCAGGAGACTCCTATTTAGGAAGTCACCCGCTACATGCAAGGCCTCCGCCAAGTCATCCAGGATGAACTCTACCTCCACAACTGCCGAGATGTCGACGAGGCCTACAAGCAAGCTGAACGGGCTGAGACCAAGCTCGCTAAAACCCAGACAAAGAAGATGTCTTTCTCTGCAAGCTCCATTCCTCGTACCAGTACCCCGATGACACACTCCAAACCGAATGGTTCCTCACCAATCATTGCGGGTAAACCCCAAACCAAACCATCAACTTCTGCCGTCGTCCGACCACCTACTAGAAACCCTGGCCAAGGCATCTTGGGAAGCCGACCTATTGTAGGACCTGATACTTGCTTCCGATGCTATCAAAAGGGACATCGAGCAGCAGAGTGCCCAAACCCTAAGGCTAGACCCGTCCACTTATGCACCACCGACGACCCTGAAGATCCTGACCTTGAATCACAGGAATCACCTATGGAGGAACCAACTGCCTTGACTGCTGACACCATGGGAGCCGATGACTATGAGCTTCTAGGAGTGGATGGAGACGAATCCGGTCCGTTCCTAGTAATTGAACACGAAAACTTTATCGCTCCTGACAGTGCACCCACAGACATTCTGCTCACCCCCGCTGTCCACGATGATGATAGCTGGCTGCGACGCAGCATCTTCCGAACCACCTGTACCTCAGGCGGACGACGCTGTTCGTTGATCATTGATGGAGGAAGCGTTGAGAACTTCGTTTCACAAGAAATGGTAGATAAGTTGGGTCTGCCAACGCAACCACTCGAGAAACCGTACAACGTGGCATGGTTTCGAGGTGGTACCCAACTCCCGATCCTCCGTCAAAGCCTCGTTAACTTCTCCATTGGTCCTTCATATAAGGACGAGGTGTGGTGCCATGTAGCCCCTATGGATGTATGCCACATACTTCTAGGGAGACTGCGGCAATTCGATCGAGACACTGAACACCGAGGAAAACTGAACACTTACACCTTTCTCATAGACAAAGTTCGTGTAACCCTCAGACCACAACGTGAAGCCCTTAGCCCTCGCCAAGTGGCTACACTTCGAGCTGCGACCGCCCAAAGTAGTAATAAGGCTACACCATCAAAGACTGTGACCACGGGCTCCGTGTTGTTGATGGAAGACCAAACATTCCAACGTGAAATTCAGGAGAGTTCCACCATCTATGCATTAATGGGACGTAGAGTGGACAACCAAGAGACAACTCCACCTGAAGTCCCGCCTGAGATAAAGCTCATCATCCAAGAGTTCGCTGACATCATGCCTGAAGAGTTGCCTGAAGGACTACCCCCGTTGCGAGACATTCAACATCACATTGATCTAGTCCCTGGAGCCAGCCTACCTCACTTACCCCATTACCGAATGAGCCCAAGTGAGCATGAAGGGATGAACCGACAGGTTACTGATCTGCTGCGACGTGGGTATGTTCGAGAGAGTATGAGCCCCATGGCGGTTCCTGCTCTGCTTACCCCGAAGAAAGATGGCACATGGAGAATGTGCGTAGACAGTCGTGCTATCAACAAGATAACGATCAAATATCGTTTCCCCATTCCACGCCTTGATGATATGCTTGATATGTTATCAGGTGCCAAACTGTTCTCCAAAATGGATCTCCGCAGCGGCTACCATCAGATTCGCCTCCGACCTGGAGACGAGTGGAAAACTGCTTTTAAAACCAAAGAGGGCATGTATGAATGGACGGTCATGCCCTTTGGCTTGTCTAATGCCCCAAGCACCTTCATGCGAACCATGAATCATGTTTTGCGACCCTTCATTGGCAAGTTTGTGGTCGTGTATTTCGATGATATCCTGATCTACAACTTGACTAAAGAAGATCATTTGTCTCATCTTCGACAAGTCCTGGAAACCCTGAGAGCCCAAAAACTGTATGTTCACCTTAAGAAATGCTCCTTCATGTCTGACACAGTCCTCTTCCTGGGGTACATTGTCACCGCCGATGGACTTAAGGTTGATCCCTCCAAAATCCAGGCCATTCAGAGCTGACCCGTACCCAAAACCTTCACTGAAATTCGCAGCTTTTTGGGATTGGCTTCTTTCTACCGACGCTTCATACGGAACTTCAGCACTTGTGCAGCTCCGTTGGTAGATTGTACGCGGAAAGGTGCGCCCGCTTGGACTCTTGAAGCAGAAACCAGCTTTCAAAACTTAAAACACTAATTGACACATGCCCCTGTTTTGGCACTCCCTGACTTCACCAAGGTTTTTGTTGTCGATTGCGACGCCTCACATGTCGGAATTGGTGCTGTCCTAAGTCAAGAAGGACGACCTGTCGCCTTCTACAGTGATAAACTGAATGAAACCAAATCACGGTACTCCACGTATGATGTCGAATATTATGCCGTGGTCCAAGCTCTCAAGCATTGGAGACATTACCTGATCCAACGTGAATTTATCCTTAACTCCGATCATGAAGCCCTGAGATATTTGAACTCCCAGAAAACTCTTAACAAGCGTCATGCCAAATGGGTTAGTTTCCTCCAGGAATACACCTTCCATCTCAAGCACAAAGCCGGATCCCTGAACCGTGTGGCCGACGCGTTGAGCCGGCGAGCACATGCCCTGACCACAATGACCGTCAACACAACAGGATTTGACACTCTCAAGGACCTCTACCCCACTGATCCTGACTTCGGTCAAGTTCATGCCGAATGTGTTGGTACTGGGCAGGACCCAACAACCACTTATGTTCTTCATGAGGGTTTCCTATTCAAAGGCCACCAACTGTGCATCCCTGCCACGTCCCTTCGTGAGAATCTAATTTCAGAACTACACAACGGAGGCTTAGCTGGACACTTTGGAAGGGACAAAACCTTGACTCTTCTCTAAGAGCACTTTTATTGGCCGCAGTTGCGAAAGGATGTGACAAAATTCGTACAGAAGTGCCAAACATGTCAAAGATTCAAAGGCCACCGGCAGAACACTGGACTGTATACACCCCTGCCAATTCCTTTGCGACCCTGGGAAGACATCACCATGGATTTTGTGCTAGGCTTACCCCTTACGGTGCGAAAAGTTGACTCTATTTTTGTGGTTGTGGATAGATTTTCAAAAATGGCACACTTCATTGCATGTAGAAAAACCTCAGATGCATCTCATGTCGCTGATTTGTTTTTTCGTGATGTCGTTCGTTTGCATGGTGTCCCCCGCTCTTTTACTTCAGACCGTGATACCCGGTTTCTGAGTCACTTTTGGCGCACGCTTTGGTCCCGTCTTGGTACTCGTTTGCAATTCATCCACAAACAGATGGGTAAACCGAAGCAGTTAACAGATCATTAGGAAATTTATTGCGATGTCTTGCAGAGGACTCTCCGTCCAAATGTGATCTAATTCTTCCCCAAGCTGAATTCGCATATAACAGTTCCACTAATAGGTCCACCGGAAAATCACCCTTTGAGAGTGTGTACGGCTTTCCACTTACCCAATTTCTTGACCTAAAACCCACAACCATGCATGGGAGAAGTAGTGCAGCTGCTGAGGATCTGGTCGAACACCTAACTCACATCCATACTGAAATCCGAGCCAAACTCCAATCCATGATCCAAAAATACCAAACCCAAGCCAACCTACACCGAAGAGAGAGCGAGTTCAGAGTTGGAGAATTAGTGATGGTCTACCTTAAAAAAGAGAGGTTTCCTTTGAGAGTCCACCAAAAATTGAGTGAACGAAAGATTGGTCCATTTCGAGTCCTCAAGAGTATTGGGCCCAATGCATATTTACTCGACCTGCCGCCAGACGTTCAGACATCACCGGTCTTCAATGTATCAGATCTCTTCTTATATCATGGAGATGAACAGGCCGATGCCACCCCAGTAGCAGTTCCCGCCAATGATGATATGCGCCAACCGCCAGCCGCAACCGATGCTGATCAGATTGAAAATATTGCAGACATCCGAGATATGACGACGAGACGTGGTCTCTTCCGACGATATCTAGACAAATGGAAGGGACGATCTTTTACCGATTGCACCTGGAATCTGGATTGACGAGGATGAACTCCAACAACTCCGCCCCGATATACTTCAGAATTTCCACGATGCCATCTCGACGGAGCGAGATTCTTTTCAGCAGGGGGAGTTGATGCAACATGATAACAACTTTTGTGAACATTTATTTTGTTTATTTTATTTAACATTTGTTTTGTTTATTTTATTTATTTAATTCCCATGTAAAAGGCTCATTATAAAAGGCCTTTTATCCTTTCCTTTGATTTCTTCTTTCCCTAATTTTAGGGATTTGTTGCTTATTTTGAGGGGGAATAGCCTCTATAAAGGGCCCCCTTTGTAATTGAGTTAATTAAGTTGAATTGAGCAAAATTTTCCACCCTAATTCTCTCTTTCTCTCTCTCTCCCTCTCGGCCCGCGCCGTCTCTCTCCCCCCCCCTCTCTCCTCCCGAACCGCACTCTCCCTCTCTCCCCGATCGATCTCGCGATCCCGCCCCCTTCTTTCTCCCGTGCCCTAACGTGACCCCCTCCTACCGCTGCCTTCCCTCACCTCGCCCCCTCTCCCTCTCGCCGCCCTTCCCCCAACCTCCCCTCGCCGCCCGCAACTCTCCCCTTCTTCCCCCCGCCCACGTTCCCGCCTCTCCTGCGTCTCTCTTCCCCGCCGCCACCCCCTCTTATCCCGCTACTCCTTCTCACCGCACGCCTGCCGCCTGGCCTCCCCGATTCGCCAGCTACCGCCGCCCTGCCCTTCCGCAGGTCACCAACCCCTGCACCGACCCCATCTGCCGCATCCCCACCCTCCAGACCCCGACATCGCCCCACCCAGCCGGGCTCTCCCTCCCTCCCGCATACTACTCGCCGTTGTTTTGCCCCCCATACCCCCCTGTTACAGCCAGCCCTGCCGCCAGCCGATCCCAACGCTTAACGGCCGCCCGCGCCCCTGTCAAGAGCCGCCCGTGCCGCGGCAGCCTTCCCAGCTTTGAGTTAACGCCGACCAGATCTGAAGCGCGCCTACCAACCCCGCGCGGGTTGTGGTATGAGAGTTTCTACCGCATATTACTCCACTTTATTAAGTTAGATTTGTGGCTGTTACATTGTTGTTTAGTTTGGTGATTTATTGAGATTCCATTACTGCAACATCATTGTCTATTTCCTCTCGTCATTAACTAATCGATTTGGCCTAACGTTGTGGAATAACCGGTGCTAAAGTCGAGTCTCTTTCATCCGTTGTTGCTGATTTTTGCATATCGTACAACGCTTTATTCGTTTCATCATTTTTAAGCCCTTGAATCAATTGCTAAGAATACCATTTAGTCCATTGCTCATTTAGGTTGCATCGGGGCACAATAAAAAGTGAGCAATACACTCCACCTGCAAGTCTAGAGGATTACTATTGCACCGAATAACAATGCCTCTTGATTCTCCTGTTAAGGGGATGCCCTTAAACTCAGAGAGGTTTGAATTCACTACCGACCTTTAAGTGAAAGCATTCCACATCTCCAGCTTGGTCTCCTGCAAACAAGTCACATCGACATGTTACTCACCAAGCAAGGTGTCCAGTGTCATCCTCTTGTTTGTCTGCTCCAGGTCTCGGATGTTCCAAGAGATGAACCTCATTAAGCAACCAAGGGCGTCGTCCTCGCCCCACCACCTCATCACACTTCGCAAACTTGTCCTAGAGGGGCCTCCGATAGCTCAACTCTAGTTAAGGACCGCTTGTCATCCTCCAAATCTCTCACCTCCCAAGTCACCTCATCCATCCTCTATCTCTATCACCGAAACACTCTCATCACCTTCTTTTGACTCACCTCTATGCCATCACCATCCACACCAATCTTCTTGGATCCCTGTCGAAGTACCCTTGCCTTTCCTTAAACTGAGGCCCTATTCATCTACCGCACGGATGGATTGAGTCATTCAACCTGTACTTGTTGCACCTTCTTTGCAAAACACCTCGCCCCCTCATTAGCACGACCCCCTTAGGGCTTGTTTGGTTACCAAGTTACCTCGAGGTAACCTGGTTTACCTCTCTGTATTCTTGAGTTGGAATGCCATCACAAACCAATGTGATATCACATCTCATTCCTCATTCCAACCATCCTAACCGTCCAAACAACTACTATTCACAACAGGTTAGTCGAACCTAGCTCAACCTAGTTACCAAATAAACCCTTAGGGTGCGTTTGGTTGGCGGGTTAAGGCGGGTTAAACTGGTAGAGGGTAACCTGTTTTTTTGTTTTGGTGTTTGGATAGAGGGTTAAACCGGGGGTGGGTTAGAAGTGGGTTTGGGGTGATATGATTGTATTGGAATTTGAAAAAGTGAGTAGTTATTATGATGTGATTGTATTGAAGTTTGGAAAAGTGAGTATAAGTGGAGTAGTTTATAATTTTTATATGATATGATGGTATAGTATATTATTTTTTGGTAGGATTAATGATGTAAAATTGATTTATTTAATTTTTTAGAATAGGAATAAAGTGGGGCCCACGAGGAGAGAGGGAGATGTGGGTTTAGGGGGGTAAACCCCCCTAACCCGCCGGTAAACCGGCTGCCGAACGGGGCCTTAGGGACAAGCTTGTCAGCATAGATTCATCTCTCATGGTAATGGACACCAACCACCATTCTAAAGTCACAAAAAATGATGCAATATGATCCTAACAATTGTTCGCTTGGCAACCACCTTGCTTCCCGAGGGGTCTCCCCCTCACCGAAAGTAAAGCCATTATTCGATCGACAACTTTTCATCTACCTGCTCCCACGACATGAGGGTCCTTCGACTTCTCCACTGTCAGTTCCATTGCCCTAGGATTGTGTCGAGTCTCACCGACCTTGGACATTGATAATGACCCTGTCATCATGTTTGTCCCCAGTAGGAGGGCGGAAATCTCCAGAGGAAAAACCACACGACCCACCTTGTAAATTGGTAATCCAGATGTTTTGGCCTTCCCGAACATGCCTTATAAACTTAGTAACAACATTGGAAATCTCTCTCGGGCGAAGGCCATCTTAACCACGGCAACATCCTCACCCAACTGGGAGAGTGCCTCCCTTATAGTCTGAATGATCTGCAAGAAATTAGGAGACCTCTACCAGAGATCATGAAACAATGAGTATGCATGTCCTTCCCATCACGCAGTCGTAGGCACTGCTAGGAGATGTCTACTAGGCAACCATCTAATGGATCACTCAAACGACCTCACAACTCTTCAGTAGAGAGACCATGAAGGCATACAAGTCCTGGACGAATCTTCACTACGTCACCAGCGAATCCTAAGCACGACCAAGCCAGCAAAACCTCGATCTCCACCTTGCTGCCTTCCCTAATTAAGGTGCCATCGAGAGGAATCTAGTGTTTGTCGGTCCTCTCCTTCAATGTTCTTCGTGTCATACATTCCACCCTTCGATGCCCCACCACCCTACACCTAAAGCAATGTGCTTCTCCCTTGTATTTTTTTCGAAATGCGCATCTATCCCACATCGGAAAAACGATTGACATTTTGTTGCATCATGACGCTTCTTTCGTCACCTTGGGGACTGTCAAACACCGACCTCCTTCTTATCAGGGATTGCATTTGGTCCCCGAGAAGTGCTTGCACGCTACTGCAAGGTCTCTTCACCATCGCCGGAGGAGGCAACACCATCTTCAGAACCTCTTGGGTCGACCATGATGATTGAGTCATCATCGCCAAGGATAGACCCACCTGCCTGGGCAGCACCACCCATCGAAGAGGAAGCACCATTGCACAATTGATTGCTCCTAGATGCACGCTGTGCCCTGGATGGGGTTGAGTCTCACATGAGCCATCGCTCTGAGCCCTGGAGGACCTTCGAGATGCTCGTAACCTTCCTTTTCCCAGAACAGACCACTGCTCACCCTCCTTTTTGAGGTGCCTCACCTTCCCCGTATCCTTCACCCTCTCCTTTATACAGGTGGGTTTCAAATCCACATGTCAAGTTCGTATACGATTCATTTACATCCCATCAAACTTTATAATTTATTTTTCAACCGAATCATATCAAATTATAAGGCATGGCCAACAATGCATCAATTTGATATTTCATTGCATGCTTTCAAAATATAACAGATGACGTTGGTGTTTTACCACCAATCGGAAATCTCCTATGGCATGTTTGGTATTTGGGTTGGGTTGGAGTAACATGTTGTGAATAGTAGCTGTTTGGACGGTTATGAGGGTTGGAGAGGGTTGGAATGAGGAATGTGATATGATGTCACATTGCATTGTGATGGAATTCCAACCCATGAATTCATGCGACCATACCTCCCATGGAGGAGGCCTACAATCGTCTCAGCAAGCTTCTTATTTTTCCTACTGCCACCCTACAACCCTCTTCAATGATGATCGCTTCTCGTGACGGAGGAGGGTATACCCCAATTCGGAGGGCATAGTCCCCGTGGCAAAGGCAATGGATGTCCTTGCACTTACTGCTGTTGTGCAGGACACTCAAAGGACACATGCTAGTTGAAGCATGGATACCTCATATCTGCTCGTGTGACAGAACATATCGAGCCTTTAGAGACTCCAGCTTCCCAAGTAGATCCACGCCGGGATGACATTGTCTCTCGTATACGAGAGATCATGACTCCGGTGGCCTGACACTACCACCACAAGATCTCGCAGATATTGCAATTGCAGCTAGAGTCCAAATGCCAAATCCTATCCGCTTGTCGCCCTCTGCCATCGCTCACCCGTCGCCCTTTCTCGAAGTTCTCCCAATTCCCCCATTGATTTTCTTTATGTGTTTGTTTCATTTACATATGTAGTTATCTCCTTAACAAAATGCAATGTTGTTAAAGGCGTTTAAGGTGCCTGCCTACGATGCCAAGCAAGGTTGCAAGGCCTTTGCTTACCTCAGATGATGTGTTTTGCCTATGCCACTTCCTAAGCGAGCGTATGACTTGAGATGTCAAGCACTCAAGACGGGCACCTGAAGAAAAAACAAGATTTTTCGCTAGTTTTTTTATTCAATTTTAGAATTTCAAGTTATATATATAGTTCGAAGTATGGTCAACACACATATGTATGCATACATACAAGTACATTCGCACTTATGTTACACATACATATATGATATATCGATTTTAAGTTCTACATGCCGCATACATTTATGAGTTCTTTTTTACTCGTGCCCTATTAGTTTTCACAATAACATCTAGGTTCTGATTTTTCATGCCAACTACAGTTGTTCCCCTATATTTATGTGTTGACAACATTTGTGCCGTTACGCTAGTTTGGCCATCTATTCGATGGTTTGTTCGAACTAAGGTATGATTAAGAAAGATTATATTATAATTTTACCCCTATTGACCACATGCCCTCTACTTATCATCCACCTCACCTCCCTCCATCACCGTGCTTCCCTTCGTCTGAACTCCCCACTTTTTCACCCATTCTTGTCTTTCACAACCCCAAGCTCATTCTTCTGCAGGTCGTTGCCCTTGCCCCTCATTACTATGGAGATGAGGGAATACGGCAATTATCAATTTAGTTGGAGCGAGGCATGCGCAGAGGAGGTCATCAGACAGAGGGTGGCTCTCAGGGCGGAGGGTTAGGAGTGGAGGGGTCAGGTTAATGGGGTGTGGAGTGGTCTGTCAGAGGAGGGGTTGAGTGGATGAGGGATTGTCAGGGTAGAGGGTTGGGGGCTATGAGTTCTCTAGGCAAAGGGGGGCTTGAGGTGGAGGGGGTTGCTGGATATGGGGTAGAGTTGTGCAACTGGGGTGGGGGGATTAGGGCTCGAGGTGAAGTTACTTAAGGCTCAGGTTAGGGGCAGAGGGCATGGGGTTTGATGTGGGGTAGGTTAGAAGGGGGGAGGCATGGGACTTCGAGGGTTGGGTGGCGATAGAGGAGGTCTAGCATTGATGACAGTGTGCTGGGCATTTAGAACTTCATAACATGTCATGTTTATGCCAAATATTTAACATCCTTTTGGAAGAAGGAATGACAACTAGTTCCAGAGGCATAAAGTTTCATTTAATAGTTTTTTAAAGAGAAAGAGTGTACAACAACAGTAAAGCCTTTTCTCGCATCAAGTAGGGTCGGCTACATGGATTCTTTGCCTCCATTCATATTTATCTTAGGCCATTCTCGGGTTTATATACAAAAACCTAAGATTCCTTTGTATAGTCTCATTCCAACACTTTTTGGGCCTTCCTCACCATCTTTTTAACCAGGTCAACATCCCAAAACTCACATCTCCTCATCGGTGGATCACTGACCTCATTTGCAAATGGTCAAACTACCTTAAGCGATTTTCTCGCATCTTATCCTCGATCGAAGCTACACCAACTTTACTTCTGATGGCATCATTTCGAATACGATCTTTACGTATGTGTCCACACATCCGCCTTAGCATTTTCATTTCTGCTATTGGTATTCTCTGCACATGTCTATGGTTCACATGTCAACATTCCATACATCATAGTAGGTCTCACACCTGCTTTGCAAAACTTTCCTTTGATTTTCAAAAGAATTTTCTTATCACGGAGAACAATAGAGGCTCCTCTCCACTTTAACCAACATGCTTTTACTGGGGCGAACACCAACGAGTGTCTCCCCCTTGTTTTGAGCCTCAAAAAAAACCAACATGCTTTTATTCTATTTACAACATATGCACCCATTTCCCCATCATGTTGCAAAATAGATCCCAAGTATTTAAAAGAATCTCTCGTCTGAATGTTATCATCACCTATCTTTTTCTCTATTCATTCACCATTGCTTGCATCAAAAGTGCAGTCCATATATTCTGTCTTAGTTCTATTTATACGAAATCCTTTAGTCTCCAATCTCCAGACCTCAAGCTTCTCATTTACTCCATCTCTAGTCTCATCAATCAAAACAATATCATCAACTAATAACATACACCAAGGTATCACATCATGAATGTGACTTGTCAACTTGTCCATAATCAAAGTAAAAAGGAATGGACTCAAAGTTGAACCTTGGTGCAGACCAATGTTGATGTCAAAATAACCAGTCTTCCCAGATTGCATCCTTACATAAGATGAAGTCCTATCATACATATCTTTTATGAGATTAATGTAGGACATGCACTTGTCTCCTCTCCAAAACTCTCCACAATATCTCTCGTGGGACAGAATCATAAGCCCTCTAAATCAATAAAAAATCATGTGGAGGTTCTTCCTTTTAGCTATGTAAATCTCTATTGTTCTCCTTAGCAAGTGGATGGCTTCAATAGTTAAGCGACCTGACATGACTCCAAACTGATTTTCTTTTACTTTGGAAACTTGCCTCAACCTGCTTTCGATCTCACGTTTTGAAATTTTCATAGTGTGACTCATTAGCTCGATGCCTCTGTAATTTGAACAATTTTGAATGCCCTCCATTTTTCAGGTATTTTCTTGTTTCATCAAATAACATTGAATAAATTTGTAAGCCAAGTCAAACCATGCTCACCTAAAACTCTCCAAACTTCTATAGGAATGTCATCAGATCCTACACCTTTCCCATGTCTCATAACCTTCAAAGCCTCCTTACTTCCTTTGTATTCGTTTATAGCTTGCACGATTCAAGTAACTTTCACTACTAGCTAGATTTTCCAAAGTGATATCTTTTTTCCTTCCCCAATTAAAAGCTTATGGAAGTATTGCTTCCTTCTAGTCTCTATATCCTTCTGAGTAACAAGTATATGATCTTTCTCATTCTTAACGCATCTCACTTGAGAAAAATCTTTGGTTTTTCTTTCTCTTGCTTTAGCCAACCCGAATATATCCTTCTTGCCCTCCTTAGAGTCGAGATTTTTGTACAAAATTTCTTAAGCTTTTGACTTAGCCTCGCTTACCGCCTTCTTTGCTTCCTTCTTCGCTATTTTGTAGTTTTTGATAGTTTCATTTGTTCTATCCTTAGACATAGCTTTAAAGCAAGATCTTTTAATTTTGAGCTTCTCTTGCACCCTTCCACTCCACCACCAAGCCTCATTTTGGCCTGGAGCTCCTCCCTTTGACTCGCCTAGCATTTCTTTGGCTATCCTTCGGATACAAGATGCTACTGCCTCCCGCATCTCATTAGCACTTCCGTTACAATCCCAAGATAAGTTTTCTAAAACCTTCTGCCTGAAGCTTGATTTCTCCAAAGCCTTCAATTGAAGATTCCACCATCTAATTCTAGTGATCTTTGAAACCTCATCTTCTTTACAAGCTCTTTTATTTGCACATCCATGACTAACAAACGATGTTGGGTAGTCAGAAGCTCTCCTGGGATTACTTTGCAGTTTTTGCAGCATAACTAATAGGCCGTATCCCGATATATCGGCGATATATCGTCGATATATCGGTATCGACATGGGACCGATATCGAAATCGATATATCCATATATCTGATTTTCGACATTTTCTTCAGAAAGATTCCTAGATATCCCGATATATCGGCGATATATCGCCGATATATCTCCGATATATCGATATCGACACGATATCGAAACGATATCGATATCGAGACGGCCTTCCATGACTAATATCTTCTTCTCAACGCAAAGTTATTTATCTAAGTTCTAGTCGAGCCATTCTTATAAGTACTTAGATGCTCCTCCTTCTTCTTGAAGAGAGTGTTTGCAATGAAATTATCATAAGCCGTTACAAAATCCAGAAAGACTTTTCCCTTTTCATTTCTATTCCAGAAGCCTTGTCCTCCATGGACACTAGTATACCCGGAAGCATCATTTCCCACATGTCCATTAAGATCTCCACCTAGGCAAATTATCTTTCTTTGTAGGATTCCTTTCATAATCTTTTATCCAAATCCTCCCAAAAAGCTTGTTTAATCCTATCATCTAAACCAACTTGCGGTGCATAATTTGAGATGATATTCAGAATTTCTTCTTCGAGCACCACTTTTAGCAATATAATCCGATCCTTAGATCTTTGCACCTCAACCACAAAATCCATTAAGTCCTTATGAACAACTAATCCAACACCATTTTGTCCGTATCTTTGTATGAATACCAAAGTTTAAATCCTGTCTTCTCGATCTCCCTTGCTTTTTCTCCAACCCATTTTTGTCTCTTGTAGACATAATATTTGAATATTCCTTCTTTCCGTCGTATCAACTATCTTCATCGATTTGCTGGTCAATGTGCCAATATTTCAACTATCTATCCACAACTTTTTTTGCAACCTCTTTTGGACCAATTTCTTTACTCGCATGCATCCATAATGCGAGAACCCTTGCAAATTGGACTGCATCCGGGCGGCGATGCAACAGAACTAGCTTATTTACCCGCATGCGTTCCTCATGCGAGAACCCTAACAAATTTTAAACTGCATCCGGGCAGTAATGTAGCGGCCCTTGTCAACTTCTCATTGCATTCGGGCGATGCAAAGTGTCACAAGTAGGGACACCCCAATGAAATCTAGATGCTTGCTTAAATCCGTGGTTAAAAAATCCGAACAGTTTCGAGACTAATCCCTAAATAGTGCTCTTAAAAGAACATTGTTTAGGAATTTATTCGAATGGTTTTGAGATAAATTCATAAATAATGTTATTAAAAGAACACAATTTAGGAATTTATCTCTCATGCCTGGCTGTCGGCTACCTAACACATAACCTTCCTTAATTTACCTGGGCTTGGGACCATCCATGGCTGAGTTAAAGGGTAAGAGTGTAATGGAAAAAAGGTAGGCTTTCTCAAAAAAGAAAAGAAAAGAAAAAAGGTATGTGCATAGGTAAACGAATCTTGAAAGGGTGCAAGTATAAAGATCCCTATATGTATAAATACATTGCTTTAATACATAAATAAAATAAGTACATGCTTTGCTAGTGCTATAGGATACAGTACTCTGTCAGCTACCAGATATCTGATGCTGGTGAATCTTGACTTATTCGTCAGATGACTTTTTAGGTTTAGTTATATATATATATATATATATATGTAGGTTTAGAGGTAAACTTATTACCTAGTAGTGTCTGAAGATTTACTTATGTCGATGTTATTTGGGCACTTGGGAACATAGTGTCAAATTTCACCGAAATTCGCTTGAATTTTGCTTGAATGTCAGTATCGATGTGTGACCGAAATTCGGTCGAAATGGTCAAAAATTCAGGTTGGAGGGTGGTCGATAGAAGAAAATAGGATCAAAGTGATTGAAATTTCGATCCAAATTCTGTCGAAATATCGCTTCGGTCGGAGTCACCGATATGGTGACCGAAATCAATATTTAGGGCCTTCTTGGAAAATAGCCATGGTAGAAATGGAACCCTATGTCAATGTTTAGAAAGCAACGTTTTTGTTGTTACTTGATGCTATAGATACAGGGTTATGTTTAGAATTAGGATATTTTTTAGGTCTCCGCTGGCGCTCCTACGATTTTGTAGATACAATCATGTATATATTAGGTGCTATCATTTTCAGCAAATTGTTTAGTTACATAGTTTGTTGTGATTCCTTTTTGTCTACGGAGATTGTTTTAAGTTCTATATGGTCATCATTTATATAGGTAGTCTTGTTGAACTCATTTCTGGTATCAGAATTTCAAAAGTTCTAAACATTAATGATTTTATTTATTTATTTTCAATTTAAAATTATTGACCCAAGATAGATCTGAATGGAGTCGAAGAATCCATGTAGCCGACCCTACTTAATTGTGGGAAAAGGCTTTGTTGTTGTTGTTGTGATTTTCAATTTAAAATTAAGAAATCACATAGAACCACATATACCTCGTTGCTTATTCACCATGCGGTGATATTTTTGAATGCATCCATGTACTGGATCCGGAACTTCCACTTTGGACATTGACACATCTACCCATGATTTGAATGTCAAACAATTGATATGGATTTTCCCTCATCTTCCCCCAAGATATCTGAACATTCAGAAACTTATATTGATCTTCAAGCACCTTTGTCACATGTTTGTATGCACTGTAGGCTTTTGATATTTTGCATTTTATCTGGCTTGAATGTCTTGCAGTAGGGTGGTTCGTAATTGTGCATCTACCAGACGTCTTTTTTGCCATGCATATTTTTTTTTGAGGCAACAAAGGGGGAAACACACGAAGGTGTCTGCGCTAATTATATTAAGTTAAGAAAAGAGAAATACTTAAGTTACAACATCGATGACTCGAGGAGAGTGTCAGCATGATGAATAGCGTTTTTTATATAAAAATGGTTAGAGTTAAAGATAACAACATTTTATGTATTAGTGGGGGTAAATAAAGAGCACCATACTGTACTCTTTTAGAAAAACGTAATGATTTATTCAACCCTTTAAGGCATTCTCCCGTAGCTTCATCCCACTCCTTAAGGAGTAGGGTTCTACTTTAAACCCTAGTGTTCTTGTTTACCATCATTATATCTTGACATGGTATTAGAGCAAGTTGATTCCGGGTTTGTTCTTGAAGTTTTATTTTGATTATGTTTATATTTGTTGATCTTTGAGATCTGTTCGAATTCGAGAAGAAATGAGCTGTTCCACATATTTTTTCTAGACTTTCTTGATCGCAACCACGTCGTTGTTCCTTTTGTCAGGATTACCTCTTCTCTTCACTTGTGTTGATCACGCACGAGAGCGCTTGGTGCGCGAGAAGGCCTTCCACCATGCGGGGCCTTCTCGCAACCAACATCGAGCCTTACTTTGCTCACAACCTGATGCAGATTGAGTTCAGCGGCGGAGAAATAAAATATTTTGAACGGTGGATTTTTCGGTGGTAGAAAAATAGAGGGGTTGAGAAAAGAAACTCGTCGGGAACACGAGGGGATGGAGAGGAGAAGACGTGTAGATCACGACAAGGGGGAAGGAGAAGGAGAGGAGATAGAGAATAAATCTCAATTTTTCATTAACTTGAACTGACACAATAGGCCTTCATCCCTTTATATAGGAGGGATGAGGTTACAAAAATAACAACTAATTTAGGAGGGATGAGGTTACAAAAATAACAACTAATTTAACTTGACAACTAATTATCCTAAATAGACTCTAACTAATTAACCGACTGAATTTGAAAATCAAATCTATAACTAATTATTGGAGATCACATGCGATCTCGTTTATTTAATTAAAGACAGGACAACTTAAATAAACGTAAATAAAATTGACATATAACATTAATTAAATATGCAGCCCTATATTCTCGTTCCACGCTGCATCAACTCTTCTCCGTTTTTAAAAATTCATCTCCCGACGAATTGCTTGATCTTCGAGATTTCGTTGGAGGATCCGATCCTTGAAATTGTAGCTTGCAATTCATTCAAATAGATCTTTTCAACGTTGCGTTTGTAGTTCTTTCCAATTGGGGGGCGTCTCTGCAATCTTCGTACCCCTTCAATTAAACGAATTTTAGGGGGCTGGGCGGCTATGCAATTTTCCTCATTAACTTCCAATCATCACGTGGATGGATCTTTTTCCATCGACAGTTGGTTCCAATCCCTACTAGGGTTTCAACTTCTCCAGAGCTTCGACGACGCCGTGTTTTGTGTTGCAGGCAACGATCTCGCGCGCGGCAACAGACATTGAGGTGGCGGGTGAAGGCCAGGGAAGGAGGGGATGACGTAGTGGCGATGACGATACGGGTGGAGAGGTGGCGAGGCCAAGGGGACCTGCCGATCGCGTGTGGTGGTGGAAGAACGCATATGGGGGTATGGATGGGGTGCTGGGTGGCGGTGGAATGGGTGGGCGGAGGCGCGCGAGTTGGTGCTCTGAAGGGGATGCAGGTCTGGGTCGGGGTGGGAGGCGGAGGAAGGGGGAATCGGATTTGGAGAGGGCGGCGGAATGGGGGAATTAAAGGGGCGGAGGCTGGGGCTGGGGTTGTGAGGGTGACGTCGGGAGGGGATAACGGGCCCGCGGGGGTAGCGGCGGGAGGGGGTGGCGGCGATGAGGTCGGGATGTTCGCCAGGGCTGCTGGGATGTCGGGGAGGGCAGCGGGAATCACTGGGGTCGGTGCGGGATCAACAACAGGAACGACAGGAGGGGGTGGCGATGGAATCGGGGGAAGGTGGAGGGGGTTAGGGGGAGGCGCGAGGGTGGAACTGGGAGGCGACGGGGGTATGGGGATGGTGGAGGGGTCCGACGAGGCTAGGGGGGCGCCGGAGGGGCTGGGGCTGCAGTGGGTGTTCGTAAGAAGGTTGCGGATGGGTCGAAGATCGGTTTCAGAGGGTTTTCCAAGTCTGAGATTACCTGGACAACAATCGGATCGACCTTGACAGCCTCTTTTTCCTCGGGAATAGGTTGGACAGCAAGCAGGTTGTCAATTTTCCCATCTGAAACGGCTTGGACAGCGGCCGTTTCGCCGTTGTCGACGAGTTTTTCTTCATCACAAGTCTGGATAACGGCTTCGGTAGTGGACAACTTTGATGGGGCACACATAGCCTTGAGATTAGCCATTATCTCTCGACCCTTGGGCTGGAACTCTTGAAATCTGGATTGGAAATATTGATTTTGGGCCTCAAAATCTTGCCATTTTGTCCGGAAGTCTTCTTCGGCTTGCCGTTTACGCTTCGACGAATGATGGTGTTTCGTTGCATGTCGGTGCGAACGTCTGGACGGATCGTCAGATCGTGAGTACGATCTGTAGGCCATGCTCTGATACCAAATGATGCAGATGCAGATTGGTTTTCGGCGACGGCGAAAAATAAAATATTTTGAACGGTGGATTTTTCGGTGGTAGAAAAATAGAGGGGTTGAGAAAAGAAACTCGTCGGGAACACGAGGGGATGGAGAGGAGAAGACGTGTAGATCACGGCAAGAGGGAAGGAGAAGGAGAGGAGATAGAGAATAAATCTTAATTTTTCATTAACTTGAACTGTTTGACACAATAGGCCTTCATCCCTTTATATAGGAGGGATGATGTTACAAAAATAGTAACTATTTTAACTTGACAACTAATTATCCTAAATAGATACTAACTAATTAACCGACTGAATTTTAAAATCAAATCTATAACTAATTATTGGAGATCACAGGCGATCTCGTTTATTTAATTAAAGACACGACAACTTAAATAAACGTAAATAAAATTGACATATAACATTAATTAAATATGCAGCCCTATATTCTCGTTCCACGCTGCATCACAACCCATGTACTACAACAATGAGACTCTCCTCTTCATCACCCAATCCCGAGCTTGCTCGCGTATGAGCTCTCTCACCAACCATCCTTCTCGGCATAACCATGGGCAATGCCCCTGGCACGGGACATCTTCTAGGCGTACGGTTTGCTCCCGCACGATCCCCTCATGCGCTCGATCTCCTCCAGACACACATGCTTCTCCGCACACGATCACCTAGTTATGCAACCACGTGATTCCTCTGCTAGGAGTGTGATTGTGACTCCCTAGGCACATGCCTCCCCCCGGCGTCGGGACTCCTCTAGCTGTAGCAGATGAGCCCCATCGGGATGGTGTGAGATGAGATAGGTTTTCCATTGCAATCTGTAAATAGTGGCAACATCAAAGGGCAAACACCATATTTTCTTCTTTGAAACGTTTATAATGGCCTAAGATGGGCCCTGTTTTGAAAAAAATGGAGGGGGTCCATTGGGCAGGGGGATAATAGCCTACAAAAAAATATGAATGGCTGAAGAAACAATCCAAAAAAGGTATGGCTGAAATGAAAGATTGTAAAAAATAGTTAAAAATGGGAACCCGTTTTTACCCCCTTCCTATGTTCTCCGAATTTTATCGAGTATCCTCATGTTTTTGACAAGTATGGGTGAAAAAAAGGAATAGGTAGACACTCACATTCTTACCATTGTTTAATGGCGCTACATTAGAGTGACTCATTTTCTTAGAGTTCTCCAGAGAGAGACTCATTGCATGCTCCATCCTCTGGTGACCTTGAACTTAAGTATGAGATCCTTTCGAGGTCCTTATGGGGAGTAACCTACTGTTCGAGATCTTTGTATTGATATTCCGTGGCTTTCTTTGTTTGTCCCTTAAGTAAGATGGAGCAGTCTTCAGTCTTCCACACATTGCTGATTAGAGTACTCCATGAAGGAGACTCATTCCAGTACCGTTGACTCTGGTTGATGCATATACAGAGCAGACGAGCCAATTGTTGATCCAGAGTTATTTTACGAATCATCATTCGCACTCCAACCCTCTAGTTCCTCAAGCAACGCCACCTACAACAACCAACAAAGTATGCGTTGAGTCAAAATCGTCTGTTGCATCGCATATTCAGTGTATGAGTGAGTGTTTTTTCTGTTTTTAATCAAATCCGAGCATTGCATGCTCCAGCTTGAGGGGAAGTGTTTAGAGAATACATGTCGATGGGTAATTAGATCTCTCCATGATCTAATTGCAATGTGCTCATGTTTAGTCGCACATCACCTATTGGCGCGACTTTTGTGTGTCAGTTGGTCTTGAAGAAGGGCTCCACACCCCTGTCATTGAGAGAAATACAATGAAATATACAGCTCTTTGAGGCGTTTTCTCGTGGTTTCATCCTGCTCCTTGATGCAGATTGAGTTCGGCGGCGGAGAAATAAAATATTTTGAATGGTGGGTTTTTTGGTGGTAGAAAAATAGAGGGGTTGAGAAAAGAAACTCGTCGGGAACACGAGGGGATGGAGAGGAGAAGACGTGTAGATCACGGCAAGGGGGAAGGAGAAGGAGAGGAGATAGAGAATAAATCTCAATTTTTCATTAACTTGAACTGTCTGACACAACAGGCCTTCATCCCTTTATATAGGAGGGATGAGGTTACAAAAATAGCAACTAATTTAACTTGACAACTAATTATCCTAAATAGACTCTAACTAATTAACCGACTGAATTTAAAAATAAAATCTATAACTAATTATTGGAGATCACAGGAGATCTCGTTTATTTAATTAAAGACACGACAACTTAAATAAACGTAAATAAAATTGACATATAACATTAATTAAATATGCAGCCCTATATTCTCGTTCCACGCTGCATCACTCCTCAGGGAGTAGGGTTCCATGTTAAACCACGGTGTTCTTTCTTATTGTTCTATAGTTGCTTCCGCATTATGTTTTCACAAATTACACATCTAATGCATTGTTTCCATGCTGTGAACAAGTTTCTTAAACTAAAATGGCATACTTGAGGAACATTGTCGGTGACTGTATTGATTGCTATTATTCAGGTTCTAGATGGTGTGATCTCCTCTATCAAAGATGCACATAAAGCAAGTAAGTTCCCTGCAAGGAAACCGAGTTGATATATTATCGATAATGTGTAATGCTATTGGACTTTATTAGACTTATATCCTTTCCTGTTATTTATAGGTTATCATTGAAGGTTTCAAGAGTTACAAAGAACAGATTGCTACAGAACCATTCAGTCCAAAAGTTAATTGCGTTGGCAAGTTTCGTTGTTCCCTTGGCTTTACGGTTTTTGCTTCTCTGAGTAGTGTTGGTGCCAGATTTGTTTCGTTTCGCATCGTTTAATTCTTTCATGAGCCGTACTCTTGCAATTTTATTCTAAGGTTGCCTAGAAGAAAATGCTTATATATTGTATAACCTATTGGATTTGCCCTGGCACTGCAATTGGGTTGATGGTTGCACCATTTCGTGTAGGTTTTGACATAGAATCCTTTACATTCTTTAATTCATCTCATTAAGAAACAAACTGATTGCTTAAGTCAATGCATTGAGCTGTAGTATACTGTCTTTTTCTTGTCCATCTATATTGTGACGAAATAAATGAGTCATAAACGGTTACTTGTGCTTATTTTTGATGTATATTTGACAGTTGGCGCAAATGGATCGGGAAAAACGAACTTTTTTCATGGTAAGTGATGCTGGTTTGCTTGAAATTTCTTTAATTCTTTTCATGATTCATTCAATCCCATTCTCAAACTAATGTTTTGGCAATTGTATGCGAAATGACCATAATTTAGCAATAAGGTTTGTTCTCAGCGACTTGTTTCAGAACCTACGCAGTGAGGACAGGCAATCCCTTCTTCATGTATGTGTTTCTCCAATTCGGACACTTTTTCTTCATTTTTGTCTCACACTTGAATAATTATTTTTAGTGGTATTTTTTTCCCAGGAAGGAACTGGCTACCAAGTTCTGTCTGCGTTTGTGGAGATAGTATTTGACAATTCCGATAACCGCATTCCGGTACATTAAGAGCATTAAATTTGTTAATGCTTCTTAAAAAAACTATATTTTTCTTTTTAAAATCACAATATCTACATGCATGCAAGTTTGATAATCAATAGAATCCTAAGTTTTTTATGGCGCTTCAAGAGTTATCTTGGTTTTTATTTCTCACTGTTCTAACTTCAGGTTGACAAGGAAGAAGTCCGGTTACGCCGTACAATTGGTGCAAAAAAGGATGAATATTTCTTGGATACGAAGCATATAACGTGTGTTTCTTTTTGTTATTTAAGTTAGTGGCATGCATTTTACTGACATCGTAACCTTCAGATACTGTATATTTTCAGAAAAACTGAAGTGATGAACCTGCTTGAGAGTGCTGGCTTTTCTCGTTCGAATCCATATTATGTTGTTCAGCAAGGAAAAGTACTACTACATTTGTCGAACATACTATGCTTATTTTGCAGCTGGATTCTGGATGTAGTAGTTGTAAAGTTTTAGTTATGTAAGATACAATGTAAATCTGAGCACTTTTATCCATGTGATACAGATCGCTTCCCTCACTTTAATGAAGGACTCTGAACGACTTGATCTTTTGAAAGAAATTGGCGGCACACGGGTTTATGAGGAGAGGCGTCGAGAAAGTTTGAAAATAATGCAAGAAACCGGCAAGTTCATATTTTTTGGGAACATTTAATTGTTCATCTCCCGGAAATGAATGTGTAAGCCTTTCTCTGTCATTGTGCATTTCATTAGGAAACAAGAGGAAGCAAATTATTCAGGTCGTCCAGTACTTGGATGAAAGATTAAGGGAGCTGGACGAAGAAAAAGAGGAACTGAGAAAATATCAACAGCTTGACAAACAGAGGAGGTCGTTGGAGTACACTATTTATGACAAGGAGCTTCATGATGCAAAGCAGAAGTTAGAAGAGGTTGGTCTTCACATCCTTGCAACAGTCTGCTCTGCTGATTGCTGATGCTTTTATAAAACAATGGTTGGTATTGATGCATATGAGATTCCTTTTAACAAAGAAATTGTTTATGCACACAATTGTTGATGCATGCACACTGAGTGCAGAGGTTGAAGGTGCAAAGAATTTGCATTTGATATACCATGCAGGCGATAATGATAATGATGACTGTTAAATATTATGGTGTTGCCATCATGGTTGGAAAGTTCAAGTACATGAACCTCGTGATTAAATGTTTATAAATGCACTGGACGGTGCTTTTATGGGAACGGTCTTTGTCAGAATAAGTATAATATTTAGTTAATAAATATTGGTGACATTATCTTACTATGCAATTTACAGTTGGTCAAGATAATCTCATGTCAAACATGACTTCGTTGTAGAATCCAAGATCCATACTTTGTGTAATGACCCAGGCCCTGACTGAGCCTATTTTTTAGTATTAATTCTAACAATAGGTTGGGTCTTGTGGATTCAAGCCAATGATTCAAATTGTTCAAGCCTAAGTTGAACATTATTTCTACATTAAGTATGTGGAAAAAGTTGAGAGAATGAAAATGACTTGTCTTATTCCATAGGTATATGATTTCTTACATAGCGTGAAAACTTAGAGAAGCTTAATAGGAAAATACATAGATACCGTGAAGGGGTTACTTGATTGGAAAAAGAAATACGGAAATGGGAACATACACATATAGACCCAATAACTCTGGCACTTGCCCTTAAATTGGGGCATATCTATCTATCGATCATGCACAACCTGGAAATCATCCACGAGAGATGTTTCATCGGTATCGCCTTCATGAATATGTCTACAAGCTGAAGATTTGTGGAGACTGGAGATATCCGGAGTAGTGATCTTTCCTCCTCATACTACATCATAAATGAAGTGACAATCAACCTTGGTGTGCTTAGCGTGCTTATGAATACTGGATTGGTGGCAATGTATGTAGCAAATTTTTTGTTACAATATAAGTATACGGGAATAGCAACAGGAAGTCCAAACTCCTGCAGAAAAGAGACAAGGCAGGTAATCTTACCTGTGTCTTGGGTCATTGCCATGTATTCTGCTTCTGCACTCGATCTGAAGGCCACTGTCCGCTTCTTGTTCCGTCTAGTAACAAGGTTGCCACCAACAAACATAGCATAACTAGTACTGGATCGATAATCCTCGGGTGAACTAGCATAATCTGCATTTACATGAGTAAATACATCAATGTGACCATTGGCCCCATAGTAGAGGCCTCGCCCTGGAGATTCATTCAAATATGGAAAGATAAGAACATCCTGCCAATGATTGTAAAGAGGTGTCTCCATGTAAAGGCTGGCTCTGTTCACAACATACAATATATCTGGTCTAGTAATAATGAGGTAGAGTACTTTGCCCATTAGGTTTCTGTATTATGTAGTATCTTCAAACTCAGGATCAATAGATGTAGAGTGTTTCCTCAATTATTCAAGGATGCAGATGGTTTGCATCCAAGTAGTCCAGCCTCAATAAGAATAATACTTCCACTGTAGAGTTGTAGTCCCTCTGTAGTGCGTATCACCTCAATGCCCATAAAGTAGCAGAGTTGTCCAAGATCTTTCGTGACAAAGACCTTCTGAACAAAGGTCTTGGTTTCTGAAATGCTACTTTGTCATCCCAGTGACAACCATATCATCAACATAAACTGCAAGTATAACAGTGCCGGTAGGCTGTCATCTAATAAAGACATAGTAGTCAGATGTCATCCTCTGAAAGCCAAGAAAGCTGATCTCAGTGGTAAATTTGTCAAACCATGTCTGAGGACTTTTCTCTAAGCCATAGATTGCCTTACAAAGTTGGCACACACGCTCTCCTCGACATTGTAACTTGGCAGCTGCATCATATAGTCCTCCTCGAGGTCATCATAAAGAAAGATGCTCTTCACATCAAGTTGAAAGATATACTAGTTCTTATTAGCAGCAACTAAAAGAATGGTGCGCATGGATCCCATTCTGGTAACTAAAGAGAAAGTCTCAAAGTAATCCACCATATAAGTTTGCGTGAAGCCTTTAGCAACGAGTCCGGCTTTTAATTTGTAAATGGACCCATCATACGACTGTTTGGTTGTGAAGACCCATCTGCATGCACATGTCTGATTCTCGAGGGGCACGTCATAAGATTCTACGTGTCTTGAAATGTAAGTACATCCATCTCCTCACCCATGGTTTATCGCCGACCATAGTCCTGCAATGCCCTATGATGATCTCAGAGAATAGAAATAGTCATTAGAGCATCTGTAGATCTCTTGTACAACTAGATAAACCATCAATAGAAGTAAAATATGACATAGAATGAAAAGTACGTTGCCTCTTTGATTTTCGGAGAGCGACATGAAACTCCTAAGGTGTCTCTGGGGTAGTGGCGGTGGGAGCATTTGAAGAATGCATATTTTCCTAAAAAAAGAATAGACAAAGTCACACAATAAGGTATAGTAGTGTGCTTGCATTTATAAACGATTGGTGGTGGTGGTAGATCCAAAGGGATGCCACTGGCAGTCTGTGTAAATAAGCTAATCGGCTCAAAGAAAGGAACATCAATAAAAATAAAGTATCGACGACCAATAGGGTCATAGCACATGTACTCTTTTTGGGTACGAGAGTAACCAAGGAAAACACACTTGATAGCATGAGGAGATAATCTATCTACAATTTGGAAATTATGAAATGTTAGAGCTAATGGATTATTTCTTTTTATTTATTAAGTCATATAACCCTTTGGGACATCCACTTAATTTTCTCTTTCGCCTTTCTAGGATTTCACGCTATATAAGAAACTATAGACTTACTGAATAAGACAAGTCATTCATTCCGTCATCATTCTCCACATGGTATTAGAGCACATTCCTAGATCAGGGCTTGCACCTCGCACCTGCCACCATTGCAAGCCTCCTCTGGCCTCTCCTTAGTTCCACGGCCCTTGTGCATGCCCTTTTCTCTTTCTTTGGCCTCAGTCTAGGGCCCTTTCTTCTTAGTCGGCATCACTAGGGCTGCCAAGGCCTCTGTGCCATCAATGCTGCACCAGAGGCACTCTAAGGACGCAACTAGCCCCTCCCAAGCCACGCCAAGCCTTTCCAGGCCACATAGATGCCATTGTCGAACCCTAAGCCACCCTGTCGGTGCCTCTAGCCGTCGAACATATCTCCTAGACACATCCACACTGCCACCTAGACCGTATCCATGCCTCCAAATCATCATTCAGGCTCTTGGCCACATCGAGGCCGCTGCCCAACATGTGTCAAGCATTCCCAGACCTGTCGCACGACTTTTGGATGCCACCAACACCTACAACAGTTGATTCGAAGGCTATATCAACCGTTATTATTGAAACTGTCAAAGCGATTCCAGCCCTCGTTTGTTGTCGCCAGAATGATTCCAGCCCCTCTCGGACGTTGAAATTTTTGCTCTAGTCACCTGCATGCGAGATTGGATGAATAGCTCTACTTCTTGAACTATTTGTTCGACAACGATGGCATCTATTCCTACGAAGACCAAATCCCTGTTTACTGTCTTCTATAGCGGTACATAGAATTTCTATCAAACTCAAGAGTGCGAAGAATTATGTACTCTGGTCTCGGACCTTCAAGGCATGGAAGGCCGTATCGATATTGTTATCGTTTGGATATCACGTCGATACGATATTTTGACGATATCGGCGATATATCGCTGAAATATCGGCCATATCGATACACTTTTTTTTTGAAGGAAATGCCTGAAAAAGAGGATATATTGCCATATCGATACCAATATCGGTCTTGTATCGATATCGATATATCGAGGATATATCGCCGATATATCACGATATTTCCTTCCATGCTTTAAGGTATTCATCAACGATTAGGGGACTTCTATTACTCGTCTGATAAAAATTCCGCTGAACTCTACTCCCATATCGTATATATTATAGCAACTCTGCTTCTGACTCGGTACCAACGTGGATCATTGACTCAGGTGCATCTACCTACTTTATTGGAGAAGACGATCTTATGACCATATCTTACTCCTCGTCCACGTTGAAGTCGGTTAGGTTGGTCAATGGTCCTCATTCTCATGTTACCATTGTTAGGATTAGGAGTTATCCTCCAAGTTCAGTCTCTTTGGCGTTTACTGCACCCATGATTTTCCTTTGAACTTATTGTCAGCTCATAAGTTATGTGTTGAATTGAACCGTCATGTGATTTTTGATAAGTTCTATTGCTATTTTCAGGACATCTAGACAATGCATATTTTTGATGGAGGGCATGAGAAGAATGATCTTTACTTCCTTGATGTCCTAGTTTTTTGACTCAACCTTCGCAGAAACTGCCTCCGTGTCAGATGATATGTTCCTATGGCGTTTGCGGTTTGGTCACCAATCTGCTAAAGCGTTTTCCCAAATGTTTCCTAAATTGTGATCTCTGAAACCTTTTAAGTGTGAAGCCTGCTATTTCTACAAATATCATTGAGCTTCTTTTTCACTTAGGACTTGGTCACGTTGATCATTACCTTTCTCTTTAGTCCATTGTGATATTTGGGGACCTTGTCCTATTCGTACTACTGTCGGTTATAGATACTTTGCTATTTTTGTAGATGATTGCTACGAGTCTTCTTGGGTCCATTTGATCCAGGAACGATCCGAAATTAATAACATTGTCAAGTTTTTCTTTCAGCTTATTAAAATATCCTTCTCTGCACGTATTCAAACTATTAGGACTGACGATGCTATTGAGTTCACTCAACATGACTTGGTATCTTTCTTTGCCACTCCGAGAACCCTTCACCAGACCTCTTGTTTGTATGCCTCACATCATAATGAGATAACAGAAAGGTAGCTTCGTCACCTTCTGGACATTGCTCGTACCTTGCTGACATATATAAGGGTTCTTAAAACCCACTAAGGGAACTGCCACATGCCTCATCAATAGGGTCTTGTCTTCAGTCCTCGAAGGGGTAATTCCTTTCTCATTCTTGTATCCTGACGAGGAACCTTTTCCACTTTCATTGAGGATTTTAGATTGCACCGTCTTCGTACACAATTTTCAGACTGCAGATAAATTGCCTCCTCACGCTATCAAGTTTGTTTTCCTTGAATATTCTCATACCCAAAATTAGGGGTGCACACGGATCGGACAAAATCCTTAATCTGATCCAATCCGATGCTATTGAATTGGATCGATTTGGTTTTATCATTCTAATGGATCGGATCGGATTGGAATTTCGAAATCCATTAAAGTGTGGATTGGATCAGATCTTTACCAAAATCCGATCCGATCCAATCTGTTAATCCGTTAACACACATGCGTGCATGTAGATACATACAAATATACATACATACATACATAATATCTATGTGCACATATTTTGAATTCTCTAAGAAAATAGTCAATGTCATTCATGCCATTTTTTTCATATCAAATTTGGATATAAGTCCTCTTGATATCACCCTTTCTTCTCTCTTGAAAGGCAATTGTTAAATCTTCAAAATAATAAAGTATGCCTACAACTTGTAAAATTATAAATCCATGTTCTGTTGTTCCTCTCCCAATTCCCTCTCTCTCATTTCATTATTGGCCACCAAAATTCCTCTTCATTCCCTCTCAATCCATTTCGGTGATGATTACTCTTGCACAATGTTATTCCTCCCCAATACAATTTTACCATGCCCTCTTCCCTGTGATGTCGTCACCTGTCTCAAACAATATAACCGCCTCCCACGCAATATCATTTGCCTTTGTATGCTGCCACTCTTCTTATCTTCCTTAAAAGACAATAGATTTGGGATAGTTGCCTGTTCCATTTGTTAGATATTTTTGCTCTCTTTGCTTCTTACCTTTTACTTGCTCTAGCATGCAACCGTATTTTAGTGATCAAATTGGATCAAAGCATTATTTTAGTTCCTTTCATTTTTAATTTGGTATATATTTTTTAATCATGTTTTCATAGAATTTGCATATTTTGACTATAGATATAATCTTACAAATAAATTCCAGTTCAAGTCCATTTTAAATGAGAAGAATGATGCCTAATTGGTTGGCTATATTGAAGTTAGTTTTGTCTTACATACTCAATCGAGTATGAATGTTCTACGATTCTCGTTTTTTAATGATATATTATAGAGCCTTGAAGGATGTTCTTGTGAGTGGTTGGATTTGGCAGCTTAATATTCTAAGTTAATCATGGACTTCATCAATATCCAATCACATGGATCACATATTTTTATTTATCTAACTTGTCTTTGTATCCTTATTTGATAATTTATATTTGTTTTATTGGAATCATTTGGTAGAAATCAATTGCAAAAAAACAAACTAATGCATTATTTATTAAATAAAAATCAAATTTCAAATTCAATATAATTATTTAGTTTGATTGTGAGGTCTTCAACTTTTTATAATGGATTAATGGAATAGACTTGATATCTATTTTTTTCTTTTCTTTACTTCTATTCATATAATCAATTTTTAGTCATTATTCGAATGTTCAAGGGCTAGTAGCTAGACATGTAAAGCAGACTATTGGGTGAGAAATTGTAAGTATAAAATCCGAACCAATCCGATCCAATCCATCCGATGGATTGGATTTAGAAACCTGATGGATTGGATTGGATTCGAAAAAATAAAAATCCGTTAAGGTTGGATTGGACGTGGATTAAGCTGAAATCTAAACCAATCTGATCCATGTGCACCCCTACCCAAAATATAAAGAGATATAAAATATCTCAACAATAATAAATAGTTATCATTAAAATAATGAAAAAAAGATATATCAGTTTTTGCATGTAATGTTGTTTCCTGACGCAGAGTACAAAGGTGGTTCCTTTGACTGTTAGTATATTCCTTTTTTTTCTTGCCCCGTACTTTATTTCTTTTCTGGAAAATTTCAGATAACGTGAAAAAAATGATCCAGATGTTTACTCAATGCAGTGACAGTAGTTTAGTATTGTTACCTTTAAGAGTTGAACACATTAGGTACTTAACATTAACAACCGTTTTACCTTAATTTGGCTTTTTTTGACCGTGTTGTTATATTATATGCCCTATTTCTGAATTTATTTGGAAAATTTAACACTAATATCTGACAAGTAATCCCTGAAATGGAAACTACGAAGATAGAGGAGGCTCGTAGCAAGGTCTCTGAGAAGTCTACCAATATGTATAATAGTGTGCTAGATGCTCATGAAAAGTGCAAGACATGGGAGAAGGAATACAAGGCTTTAACAAAAGAACTTCAAGGGCTAAACAAAGAGAAAGAAGCCAAGGAAAAAGAGCGTACCTCGGCCTTGGAAAAACATGCACAAATTGACCTTGATGTGAGAGACCTTGAAGAGAAAAAAGCTGGGAATATTCGCGCGAAGGTTGGTGAGATTTTGAGGCATCACATTCGACTTCTGCCTAGTCCATAGATATACCTTTTTGTTTTTGGACATTTTTGTTTATGGTGCTTTAATCTTGACAAATAACATGTTCGTCAACACAGGGAGATGCTGAAAAGCAACTGATTAGTCTAAGGAAAGAAATTCAGGATTCAAAAGATGAGGTCAATAAAATCAGGCCTTTGCACTACGATAAGGTGATGGAAGAGGAAGAAATCACAAAAGGGTATTGTTAATAATCTTGCGAGAGTGATGTATTGTTTGATGGCTATTTTGTGAGAATGGCTTTCCTGATGCTTTTATCTATATTATTACTTCTGTTGATGTGTACTCTGCAGTATCATTGAACGTGAGAAGCAGCTTAGTATTTTATACCAGAAACAGGGCCGTGCCACACAATTTGCCAACAAAGCTGCTAGAGATAAATGGCTTCAAAAGGAAATTGATGATCTCAAGCGTGTTCTCACAACAACATCCAATCAGGTATTATGATTTGCCTTATGCTGGATGATGATCTGTCTCTGCAAGTATCATTTGTAACTTCAAAACACCATGTTTTATTGGTGACCTCTATCATATAGCACATTATTCGCGTGTTTGACTGATAGCATTATATTTATACATATGACAAAAATATGTAGGTGATGGATACTAAGCTGGGGTTGACACCACAGAGTGTTTCCCCCTTTTTGGTCTCAAAAAATGTTGGTGATGAATTTGACATGCTTGTGTTGTATGCAGTGTGGAGTTTCCTGAAGAGTAAGTGGTTTTTGATATCCATTATCTGTGAACAACCTCTCTTAGTTGACCTAGTGGATATATTTGGAAACTTAAGTAATGAGTAATTTGGTATCTTTCAGTATTTCTCATCTTCTAACTTTTTTTAAATTTGTCCATTTGTTCAATACTATGGTTACTATTCACAAGGGTACTTCCTCCTCACAGATTACTATTCATCCATCCCAACCCAGCCCAACCCAACCCAGTCCAACCCAGCAACCAAACAGGCTTGTAATAATTTATCCCCTAATTAGCACGGGCTTGTAAAAGCGTCCAACTTAAAATCAATTGGCAACAAGAAAGGAGGCCTCCCCATTTCTCATGGCCTTAAATATCGGTATCAAGAAAGGAGGCCTCCCCATTTCTCATGGCCTTAAATATTGGTATCACTGCCGTGTCACCAAGCTTGGAAAGGGAAATATCGGGAAATTTTGCTGCAATATTGGCAAAAAGTCTGAAAATTGCTTCAAAAAACCATTTTTTATTATTTTAGTTCTAAAATTCCTTAAATAATAAATGAGATAGAACTGCATAATTATTTGCTAACATAGCAGTGCAAATATAAGTTTGTGATAATCTCCTCATAATCACCATGCATGCTAAATTAGTTGAACTTACAAATAACACTGTCTTGTGAACTCATAATTTATAATGTGCAAATGCAATACTTACCACACAAATAAGTTGAAAAATCTTCATTTGTTAGAAGCGAGAGTGTCTTGATAAATCAATCTGCCGAGCTTGATGTTTGTCATATTGACGACTCTATATATTCTACATAATTCACTTATTTCATATATGGGTAAATAGCTTTGTAGTCCATCAAATACTCAATATATTCATAGTCAGCCGCTTGCGTGTGGGAAAAAAGTAGAATCACGAGATTGACACGGTGAATATGTATCTTGAGAACCATGTGATGAAGATGCTCGAGTGAAAGGAGATGTCATTTGCGTGGGTTGAGTTTGGGGTATTATGGAATAAAAAATTTGAAATATGCCATATCCCTTGCCACTTTATGAAACAATATGAACACGGTGTTAGTGTTGTTGGTTTTCTTGAAATCTCACATAACTATCTTTGTTGTAACCATGGTTTTTAAAAACATGAGGCGAATCGCGACAGTTTTCCCTTGACGAGGCGAGGTGTAAGCCTCGAGGCGGTCAAGGCATAAGCCTCGATTTTTTTAGGAAGATATACATAAAATAAAATTAAGCATAATTGTATATTATAGGACCATAAATTTAGATATTCCCCAACATATTCACATATATGCTATGAACGTGAGAATATATATTATTCTTTGCATGATTTACTTTGAATCCTTATTCGTATTATCATCCATATACAATGCAAAGCTTGTTATGACCTCCATTAATGTTGGCGGGGAAGTTCTTGTCGATATATAACACTTCCGTTTGTATGCATGGGTGAAGCAAAATTATGCGACTTACATATATTATTAACATACACAATATATAATATGTTTATGTTGTTTTATATGTGTTATATGACTAACATATATATTGATATGCTTTGAATCCTAACCATCCGATTTGCTAAACCCAGTTGAAGAGTTGTTGTTTGCACCCCCTGTCACATCATACCCTTCCGGGGGGGGTTGCAGGGGATAACACGCCCGTCTCGAAATGAATTTTCTATATGGCTAAAACAGAACTATTTAAATATAAACTAAATATATATAAGTATGTAACAAATTAAATTGTTAATAATTAATATTATACCTAAGCGCCTCGAGAACCGCCTCGAGGCGCATGCCTCACCTAGGCTGTTTGAGGTGGGTGCCTCGAGGCGGTTTTCTTGGAAAATCACCTCAAGACATATGCCTCAACGGCCTCGAGGCACGTTTTTAAAAACCATGGTTGTAACCATAATATGGAGAAAAAATGCCCTATGACTCATTTTATGCATGAAATCCCATATCCACCAGGGGATTTCATTGAAGATGTTAAATCCTTCATCATGGTATCGTCTTACTCGTATACTCTTGTCGAAGGTTAGCCCATATACTCTTGTTTGACCTGTAGTCCTTTTCTAAATTTGCATCCAACATTATATACGCCCTCCCTAGCACCATCGCCATAATATTCTTTTCCACTAAAAAAAACTTTCGTTTCACGTCATCATCGCCTCCTTCCTTACTGCATGATTTTGATTTTAAAGGGTAGTGATCATCATAATTATTCCTCTCAACTTTCCGCGCTATTTGCGGGGTAATTGTAGAGATATAATTTATGTTATCTGTATTGTTTCATTTTCTATATTCTTATGAACTCTTTATGTAATTTACCCATAGGCTCCTCTCCTATATAAGAGTGTCTAGGTTTATAGAATAAACAACGTTTTTGATTTTCCCAACATGGTATCAGAGCGACGATCCTAGACCGGAGCTCTTGTACCCTAACCCTAACCCCACTGCAAGCCTCCTCCGTGCGCCGCCCCCCTCTGCACACCGCCTCCTCCGCGCGCTGCCCCCCCTCGCGCCGCCACCCCCTGCGTGCCGTACACTTTCGTGCGTCACCTCCTCTGCGCGCGCGCCTCCTCTCTACGTGCCCACCCCTCCTCTGCATGCCTCTCCGTGTTGCGCCATCACCGCCTAGGCGTTCGTATTTCCTAGGCCATCACCGCCCATGCCCTCTCGTGCCAGGGCCGTTACATAGGTTCTCGCCGAACCTTCTTCCTTATGGGTTTGGTTGCTTGAGTCTACACATGCAACTGAACCCGTGAATGTCAGTGTAGGCAACCATATTTCCAGTCTACAACCCTAGTTTTCTATTATCATCATGTCAGAAAGGAAGGCCGATATTCCATCCACAGGCGCATTCAGAGGTCCTGCACCTATTGTGAAGATGGACGGGTCAAATTATGAACTGTGGGCAATGCAGTTCATGAGTATGATGAAGTCGACTGGTGAGAAACACATTCTTACTAAGGAAGAGACTGCTGAGAAGACTGGGGTTAACGCCTCATGAGAGGCGGATGATGCATACGCCAAGGTTTGGCTATCAAGAACAATAGCAATTGAGATTGCAAATGATATGCTCTATCAACCCACTACAAAAGCAGTGTGGGATATTCCGGCTGCTACCTATTCACAGGCAAAGAATGAGACGAAGATTGTGCAACTCCAGCATGACATCTTTACAATCAAGCAGAATGGACGGCCTCTACACTCATATACACGTCTTTACGTGGAATGTTCGAGAAGCTCTATAGCTTCATGCCTCTCACATCTACTCCTGAGCAACAGAAGACCTACAGGAATGCCACTATGGTTGGTGTATTCCTGGCAGCTCTTGATCCGGAGTACGAGGCAGCACGTTCCCAGATCTTGGCAGATTCCACTATTCCTCCTATGGAGGAAGCCTTTCACAGACTGAGTCGTATTAGTGTTCCTTAATCTACTGCTAATCAGATCGCCTCAGCTATGACAGCATCTTGAGGTCGCGGGGGTCATCATCAGTTTCGTGGTCGTGGACCTCGAGGCAGAGGGAGTCGTGTTCGCCAACCATGCACTTTCTGTCATCGTTCTGGATATACCGATGATACATGCTATTCCAAACATGGATTTCCTGCTTCTGCACGAGTAGCTAAACATATTGAACCTCCATCTGCTTCATCTTTGGATCAACGATTTGATGATCTTGTATCTCATTTGAGGGGTATTATCCCTCTATATGGTCCTGTTACATCATCGCCAGCCTCCGAGACTCACTCTGATGTTGTTGCTTCCGCATCCACAAATACCTCATGTAGTACTTATGCATTCACCATAAGTAGTCGATATTATACTTTAGAGTGGATTATGGACTCTGGTACCACACATCATCTGTGTGGTGATAGAGGTCTACTTACAGCCTACCGACAGGTTCCTCCAGGACGCACCATGGTTATTGCTAATGGGACGTACTCCCCGATTACTGGTTATGGGGAGATTAGCCTGACACCATCTATGCATCCCAAGAATGTGTTGCATGCACATGATTTTCTATGAATTTATTATCCATTAGCTAGATTACAAAGGATTTAAATTGTCGAGTAATTTTTGATCCATCTTCTCTCATTTTTCAGGGCATCCTTACGGGCAACGTGATTGGGTGTGGCCGTGAGCAGGGTGGATTGTATCGCCTTGTTCGGACTCTATATGCCAGAATCTCTTCTTGTCCTGCTTGACCTGTCTCTCCATTCATGTGGCACCCGCGCTTCGGTGTTCTATCGCTTCAGAAATTGTGTCGTGTTTTACCCCAGGTTTCGTCTCACACGTCACTTCAATGTGAGGCTTGTTAGTTGGGAAAACACCATCGGTCTACCTTTCCCCATCGGTTAGCAGTAACTCCAATTTTGAGTTGTTTCATGTTGACATTGGAGGTCCTAATCGTGTTCCTGATCATCAGGGACACATGTTTTATATTGTCATTGTTGATGGTTTTTCTCGTATGTCTTGGTTCTTTTTATTAAAGAATAAATCTGAAGCTGAGAATATTATCATAAATTTCATAAATGAAGTTCGTAATGCCTTTTCTGCGTTTGTGAAAATTGTGAGAAGGGATAATGCCTTGGAATTTTGTGCTCATACTCTCTCAACTTATTTTTCTACCCATGGAATTATCCAACAAACATCCCGTGCCTATACTTCATAACAAAATGGAGTTGTAGATTGGTAACATCGTCATTTGCTTGATGTCATCAGGACGCTTCTCATGTAGAGTCGCACTCCTCATTCTTTTTGGGGCGATGCTGTACTAACGGCATGTTATCTCATTAATCGCATGCCGTCATCTGTCTTAGGTGAGAAGATTCCTTTCTCTTTGGTTTTTTTTTCTGAAAAGGAATTGTTCTCACTTACCCCACGTGTGTTTGACTCGGTTGCCTTTGTCCACCAATTGTCTCTAGGCATTGACAAGCTCTCTCCTAAAACTTTCAAGTGTGTTTTCGTCGGGTACTGCAGGACACAAAAGGCTACAATTGTTATGATCCGTTGCGCAGGAAGTATTTTGTTAGTGCCGATGTCGCCTTTTTTGAGTTTGTTATGTATTTCTCTCCTACAAGTGATCGGTTGATGTCTTTTGACATTGATGAAGACATATACTTGCCACCCACCCCCACCTACACCTGCACCACCACCACTTTCTACATCACCTGCACCTCCTATCACAGTTCCTGTTCCACCGTTGTCACTCCACTATAACCGTCGGCCTCCTGCTCATGGTCACCGCTCATCATCTAGCTCGCATGAGGTATGTTCTGAGAATATAATTTCTAATGATGGTTCTAATGCTTTACCTGAGCAGGCTGAGGTACAGAGGACAGATGGGGATGCTAATGATTTGGATCTACCTATCGCGCTTCGGAAACAGAAGCGTAGCTGCGTGTCATATCCTATAGCATCCACGATTTCGTTTGATCGTCTATCTGGTGAAGTCTGGAGTTTTGCTATTGCACTATCTGCCGTGGACATTCCACGGAATTACCAAGATGCATTGAAGGACGGTCGATGACGCTTAGCTATGGAAGAAGATATGGCTGCCCTTCAGTCAAGAGGCACCAGGAGCCTTGTCCCTGCACCTATCGGTGTGTCTAGAGTGAGCTGTAAGTGGGTGTTCACAGTGAAGCAAAATGCAGATGGCAGCATTGACAGATATAAGGCACACCTGGTTGCACATGGGTTTACACATACATATGGCGTAGACGATCTTGACACATTCTCGCATGTTGCTCCTCATTCCACCTTGCGGTTCCTTCTCTCTGTTGCGGTTACTCGAGATTGGCCATTGTTTCAGTTAGGTGTTATTAATGCATTTCTATATTGTGATTTGCAGGAGGAAGTCTACATGCAACAACCACCTGGTTTTGCTGTTGAGGGGGAGTATTCAAAGGTGTGTAGACTTCATAAGGCCGTCTATGGCCTTAAGAAGAGCCCTAGAGCTTGGTTCCAGAAGCTTTCAGACTTGTTTGAAAGATAGGGGTATAAACGTTCTAATGCAGATCATTCCCTTTTTATACAGAAAACATCCTAAGGTATGATTGCAATTATTGTGTATGTAGATGATATCCTGATTACAGGTGACGTACAAATAATTCAGAGGGCGAAAGAAATGATGGGTCATGAATTTGTCACCAAGGATCTTAGAGTCCTTGGATATTTTCTGGGATTGGAGTTCACCAGAAATCCACATGGACTTGTGATGACACAGAGGAAATATGTCACTGACTTGCTAAGTGAAACTTGAATGCTTGGATGCCGACCAACCACTACACCTATGTATCCACCTATGAAATTATAGGATGATGATATTGATGAGGTGGATAGGAGAAGATATAGAGAACTGGTAGGAAAACTTCTTTATGTTACCATTACCAGACCTGATATTTCTTTTGCTGTTAGTCGGGTGAGCCAGTTCATGGAGCAACCACGTCAGGTACATATGTATGTTATATATATGATACTCAGGTACCTTAAATCATCTCCAGGTGCAGATCTATTGTTCAAGAAAGACAAGGAGATTGCTATCTCAGCATGCGTAGACACAGACTATGCAGGGTGTCCTAAGGATAGGAAGTCCACCACTGGATTTGCGGTATATGTTGGAAACTCTCTTGTCTCATGGAGAAGCAAGAAGCAAACCGTTGTAGCCAGATCCAGTGCGGAGTCGGAATATAGGGCTATGACCCAGGTTAGTATAGAAATGATGTGGGTAAAAGCCGTTCTTACAGACCTCTATGTAGAAGTCCCACTTCCCATGGCTCTGGAATGTGACAATCAAGCTGCTATATTTATTGCTAATAATCCAACATTTCATGAACGAACCAAGAACATTAAGGTTGATTGTCACTATATACGAGATATGGTTCAGAAGGGCTATACTTCTACATCTCATGTTAGTTCAGGGGACCAGACTGCAGATATTTTTACCAAGACGTTACTTAGAGGGCCATTCCAGAAGTGCTCGTCCAAGCTGAGCATGATCGATATCTATGCTCCATTTTGAGGGGGAGTGTAGAGATATAATTTATGTTATCTGTACTGTTTCATATTTTCTATATTCTTATGGACTCTTTATGTAATTTTCCCATAAGCTCCTCTCCTGTATAAGAGAGCCTAGGGTTTATGGAATAAACAACGTTTTTGATTTTCCCAACAGTAATTTATGTATTTGGCCTTTCTCTTCTGTCATCAAGCACAATGGTGTAATTATCTTCCATCTACTCCTGCAAGACATTGCCCTTTTCTTGTATCTCGAAGATATATGCAAAACCATGTAAATCTTTGTAGTCTTGCTTGTCATGTCCCTCCTCTATACGCTTCATCTTTAATCTAAGGTTGTAGTAAATATAAACAAGATCATGTTGCTTGTCTATCTCCAAAGAATTTCTTTCTTGAGATGTGGATGAGTTTGATCATTCTCGTTTCCCTCAAATCCTACAAGCAATTCGGTTTGCGACTACACCTTAGCTGCCACTTGTCATAAGTTAGGAGCACTTAGTCCATAGAGGATTCACCATTTACTTGTCACAAAAAGGAAAGAAATTGCTGTAGTCTTTGATAGAATATTAGTCATGTTATAATATTATTAGGTATATTTCCTTGAAAGTATTATTAGCCGGTACCGTCATACACATTATATTTAACAAGTTCCATTCCGGGAAGTGTATTTCTCAATCTGCTGAGTGCAATCATTATTCTAAATGAACTCAAAGCCTCTGTAAAATATTTTATTTATGATTAAGTTAACTCTATGATTAAGTTAACATACATTGTGCATAGTGCAAAATAGCGTAGATTCATTAATATCGAATCACTGTTAACACATCTATACCTCATTCATGCATTTCATTTGCATATCTTTTGACTTTACCTGCTTATAATCCACCATAACTTTAAGAGTTGATACGAGCTTCGTACAACTGTCGAGGTTGTGCTTATAATCGTACCTTGAATCAAGATAATATGTCGAAATATATATCGAGAGCGACAAAAACTATCATAACGGATGAAGCTAAGAATTAATATTCGGAAATGTGCTTACGTCATGCATGCCAACCTTATCAAGAGGGTGGGATAAATTTTTTATCCATTGTTCCTGATGGTCAACCACTATATACTTTTTCTGTATACTTTCTTTCACCATCCTCGTCATCCACATAACGTCGTATATCACTGCTATGGTTGATTTTTATCACCATCTGTTTCAACGTTGACACAATTGATTCCATGATCTTTATTGCATGGACGATACTATTGCAATAATTCATGATGTTGATTAAGGTTTTGCATTTCTACTTTACTTTGCTCAAATCTTTAGGATATTAAACATCTTCTTTGAGCAACACATATTCTTCAAGCTCACCTTACATTGTTGCTTGCTTTGCAATACTATGAAATTGGTTGTAAATTTTGTATTTGAGGCTCATAATGCCCACGTTACACATACTTCTGATGAGTGTCAAGACTTTGAAATGGTTGTAGATAGTTGTTGTGATTGATCATGATTGATCAACTATAGTTGTGGAGGGAAAAGAATGAATTGATTTATAACGATGCCCTATGGTTCTCTTATATAAGAGGAGAATCATGTTTGGCAAATTACATAAAAGAGACAGAAAGAAAAGAGAATACTTAAGGATATGAACAGATAAATAATATATCAACACTCTCCCTTAAGATGGAACATAGATGTCAGTTATGCTCAGCTTGGAACATGTCTGGAATGACCCTCTGGCTTGGGTCTTGGTGAACGCATTTGCTGTTTATTCCGCTGAGCTAACGTGACAGGTGGAGATAAACACTTCTAAGTCATGTCACGAGTGTAGTAACAATCGACCTCGATATGCTTGATCCACTCATGAAAGGCATGGTTGTTGGCAATGAAAAGAGAACAATGGTTGTCGTATTGGGGATGCATGGGAAGAGGCACATCAATAGTTAGGTCATCGGAACGGATCTGACCCACATCATCTCAGTACACCCCTATGCCATGGCTCTGTATTCTGACTCTGCACTCGATCTGACAACTACCGTTTGCTTCTTGCTCTTCCTTGATACCAAGGATCTCCCTATGAACCTACAAAACCTGAGGTAGATTTCCTATCTTTGGGACTTCCCACACTGCGTATGTTGTAACGACAAGGGATGTTCCTTTGCTAAATAAAAGTCCAGTACCAGGAGAGGTCTTCAGGTACCTAAAAATTATATGAACTGCATCCAAATGTGCCTGTCTATGCTGCTCCATGAACTGGCCAACTCTACTCGTTGCAAAACGATATGCTTGGCATGGTGATGGTCACATATACCAGTTTCCAAACAAGCTCCCTGTATTTCTTGTCTACCTCCTTTGTATCATCATCATATGACTTCTTGCTTGGGTATATGGGAGTAGTGACATGCCTGCAATCTGTCATGCCCGTCTTAGAGAGAAGGTCTGTAACATACATCCTCTGGGTCGTAAAAAGATCTCATTGGTTCCTGACAAACTCAAGCCCTAGTAATGTAAATTGCCAAGGTCATTGGTTACAAATTATTGACCAAGGAAATGCTTAGCAGCACGAATGCCCTGCATGTCATCTCTTGTAACCATGGAAGGTCGTATTGGCGATATATCGACGATATATCACCGATATACCAATTTCGACAGGGTAAGGGTTTCGATATAACCCAATATCTCCTTTTACAGGGATATCGGTGATATATCGTCGATATATCGGCGATATATTGCCATATCGGCTCATATTAGTCAAAAATGACTGGATTCAATAGAAAAATCCCGGATATCGATCGATATCGTCGATATTTCGCTGATATCTCTATATATCAATGCTATTATTCATGCAAGATTGATTCAACTACTTATCTAGCTACACCCAGTATTAGAATACATATATCTAGTTACACCTGGTATTAAAACACACAATGGTTTTTATATATTTTGTTTCGGGTCGGGGGAGCTGGTAGGGTATGGTGCGATAGGAGGATGCATATAATGGTTCTTCAACTTGGTGTATGTTTACAAGTTATTCCATGTTGTAAGACTTGAATGAAATCGATTTCCAATATCTATAAGTAAATTCTTCAAAACAAAATATCTATAAGTCCAGAATCAAACATTAATATCGATATGTTCAAAATGATCGATATATGCGATATAATCTTCATAGATTGATCGATATGTGTGATCTAAGAGCATTGTTGCAGAAGACTGTATTCAATATTCAATCGGAGGGGTCACTGGATAGAGAATAATTGGTATTCGGACGACTATGTGGAATTATTCGGTTTTGTATTTTTTAATATAAAAATTATTTATAATACATATATTCCTATATTTTTATACATATATGGTCATTATTTAACATGAATCCAAGATAAAAGTACCAATCAATATAATAGATTTATAGAATTTGACATTTGTAGCGATACTGTGGTAAAATATAACCCATAAAAATTAAAAATTGAAAATAAAAAAAATATCAAAAGTTAAACTCCAGTCAGCCTAATAGTCGGGCCAGTCGGCCGAATAGTCGGCCGACTATTCGGTCGGGCCGACTATTGCCCAATTGGAGGTCTATTCCGTCGCGGACCCCCCCGTACCACATAGTCGGACCGAATATTCGGAATAGTCGGCCGACTGTTGCAACACTGTCTAATAGTATATTTGTAAGTTATTTAGTGATCTAAGAACTTGGATGAACTCCATTTTCAATATATATATAGGTCAACAGCTAACAGTACCAGCGATATGTTTGATATGAACGATATGTGCAATATAAGGATCATAGTCTTCACAAATGAGGCTCTTGGGGTGGAGTTGAGGCTCGCCGGGTGGAGCGCAACCATGCTCTCTCGGGGAGGTCGGCTCGTTCTTATTAGATCGGTTCTTGCTTCTATCCCTATATACTACCTATCAAATTGGATTATTCCGGTGGGGATTAGGAAGCGCCTCGAGGGTCTGATGCGAAGCTTTCTTTGGGGGAGAAGGGGGCCTTCTTCGCGTGGTCCACACATGGTGGCCTGAGCGGAGGTGGCTAAGAGGAAGTGCAATGGCGGACTTGGCATTCGGCGGCTTGATCACGTGAATGACGCGTTGCTTCTCAAGTGGGTCAATAGGCTTTGGGAAAGTGTCAATGGCTTCTTCCCGTCCATTCTGCGGGATCTATTATCTCTTGGGGTGGAGTTGAGGCTAGATTTGGACGATCGTCGCTCTGGAACCCCCTTCTGGCGGGGGATTGTTTCTGTTGCTCGGCGCTACTCTCATCTCTTTTCTCCTGTGCTTGGGGATGGCAACTCCTTCTTGTTCTGGCGCGATATGTGGGCTGGGGTGGACCCCCTCGGTGATACCTTCCTGCGCCTTTGTGCTTTGGCGCGAGATCCTCAGGAGACGGTGGCTTCATCTTGGTGTGGGAATGAGTGGTTCCCTTCATTTGCCAGTAACCTCTCCGATCAGCGATTCTATGACCTGCTGGCTCTCCTCCAGGTGCTTAAGGGTGCGCTCAGGCCGTCGGGTGGTCGAGATCACTGGGTTTGGCGCGATGGCATCTTCTCATAGAAGCGGGCGTTCAGGGCGATATCGCAGCAGGAGTTTCCGCATCAGGACATCAGGTGCTTGGATATTAAATTCCTTTGGAGTATCAGGCTCCCGGAGAGGGTCGTTTTCTTTCTGTGGCTGCTCAGACGCGAGAGGATATTGACTCGCGATAGGTGCGCAAGGTTTTTCGCGGGGTTCGGTTCTACGGATTGTGCGCTGTGCTGTGGCAGTTTGGAGACTTCGGAGCACCTTTTCTTCCTTTGCCCAGACACTGCTGTCATTTGGGCGGAGGCCCGAATTACGTGGATCGACACCTCCTCGGCTTCGGCGTTTTGGGACTCTTTGCGGTCAAATAAAGATAGGGAGCGGGGGGAGCTCCTTCATCCGTTCGCGTGCATTTGGGCGATTTAGTTAGGGCGTAACTCGAAGATTTTCAAGGGGCAAAGCTTCTACAAGGAGAACATTTTGGCGATTTCGGTTTTGCTGTCCAATGATTGGTCTTTGCTGTAGTGCGTCCTATTTTGGGGTTTTCGGAGGGATCTGCTCGATCCTCTAAATCTGTATCTCTCTCGATTTTGTATCATCGCTTGTTTAATAAAAAGTTTGGGGCGAGCACCAAGCCGTGCCTCCCCCGAACATTTGCTTTCAAAAAAAAAGTCTTCACAAATGATCTATATGTGTCATCTAAGTGTATATTTGTAAGTTATTTAATCTTATAAGAACTTGAATGGAATCCATTTGCAATATCTAAAGGTCAGGAATAAACATTAACAACAATATGTTCGATATGATGACCGATATGTGTGATATATGTGTTATAAATGATTAATATGTGTGGCATGATTGTGTATTTGTAGGTTATTTGTTGCTTTAATATCTTGGATGATCTTAATTTCTGAAAAAATTAAAAAAAATGATTTTTTTGAGCCATTTCCGACATTTCCACCGATACGTCGATATATCGGCGATATGTCTTGATATATCCATTTCCGAGCGGACCGAAACGATATCGATATCGATACGGCCTTCCTTGCTTGTAACAATGAATTCATTAATGTTGACTCAATTGGCGAGTCCTCTAAACAAACAAAGAATTATCTGCATTCGATCTTATGAACCCCTAGTGCTCTATCAAGTCCGAGAGCTTCTGAAAGCATGTTCCGAGACTCTTCTTAAGCCCTTAGACAGTCTTACGAAGTCTGCACATCATCTGACACTCTCTCTCAGCATCGAACATTGGCTGCTGCTGCATGTAGACTTTCTCCTGCAGGTCACCATAAAAAACACATTCTTCACATCAAACTAGTATAAGGACCGGTCCCGTGTCACCGTAACTGAGAGAAGGATCCATAATGTGGAATATCGAGCTATGGGAGCGAATGCATAAAAGGGCATATCACGATATATCGACGATATATCATCGATATATCAGTATCGAGAGGTAGGGGATATCAATATTAGGGTGCATATCCATTTACCAGGATATCGACGATATATGATCGATATATCGGCGATATATCGTCATATCGTCCCATATCGATAAAAAATGATCGGATTCAATACATAAATTTCCGAATATTGATCGATATCGTCGAAATTTCAACGATATCTATATATTGATAATATGCTTGTAAGCTTGATTTTACTACTTATTTTTCTACTCCTATTATTAAAACACATCATGTTTATATATTTTGTTTCAGATCGGGGGCGTTGTTCCCGCTCCCCCGCAAGGGGGGACTAACCTGCCCTCTCGTAGGGTGTGGTGCGATAGGAGGGTGCATACAATGGTTCTTCAACTTGAGAATGTCCAATCAATTTTAATTCAGCTCCTTTATCTTTCGAAATTATTATTATGAATTATGTCTCTTAAAAATGCTATTATGCTCTTTATTTGTTTATACATGATATGTGGTGCAATATAAATCTTGGATAAACTCCATTTTCAATATTTGTAAGTCAACAATCAACATTAACAATGATATGCTCAATATGACGGATATGTGCAATATAAGAATCATAGATGATTGATATGCGTGATATAAGTACATATTTGTAAGTTATTTAGTGTTATAAGAACTTGGATGGACTATATATTTCCAATATTCATAAGTTAACAATCAATAGTAACAACGATATGTTCGATATGACCGATATATGAGATATAAGAGTCATAGATGATCGATATGTGTGATCTAAGAGTTTATTTGTAAGTTATTATGCGTTCTAAGAGCTTAGGTGAGCTTCATTTCCAATATCTATAGGTCAACAATTAACAATACCTGCGATATGTTCGATATGACTGATATGTGCGATATAAAGATCATAGATGAACGATATGTATTATTTAAGTGTATAATTATAAGTTATTTCATGTTATAAAAACTTGAATGAGAGCCATTTCCAATATCTATAAGTCAGGAATCAATATTAACATTGGTATGCTCGAAATGACCGGTATGTACGATATATAAGGTATAAATGATCGATATGTGTGATATAAGTGGGTATTTGTAGGTTGTTTATTGTTTTAACATCTTGGATGATCTTAATTTTTGTGAAAATGACAAAAAATACCATTTTGATCTATTTCCTACATTTCCATCGATATCGTCGATATATCCTTTTCCGGGCAGACCGATACGATATTGATATTGATATGGCATTCTATGAGCGAAAATATCTTGGTACTCTATCCCATACGTCTTGGTGAACCCAAGAACCACAAGACTCTTTTTGTAATAATCAACACTGCCATATGCTTGGTGTTTCACTGTAAATACCCACTCACATCCCACCACAGATGCCCATGTAGGAGCTGTAACGATGCTCTACGTTTCACGTGATTGTAACGCGGTCATCTACTCCATGACAAGACGCGACTGACTGTCCCTCGTTGCCTCGTGATGTGTTCGTGGTATTTGAATGACTGACAAACCTGTGAGGCTACGACAAACCTTTTGAAATCATCTGAAAGATGCTCCAATGAGATATGAGCTATGAAAGGATATGCAACACACATACGTCTTCGCTTCAATAGACAATGGGCACATCAAGATCGGTTGCATCATTCTCAACCTTTAAACTAGCCTCCTGAGAGGGCACCCGCTCGTCTTATAAGTAACCTGTTGCATGGAGAAGCCACTTGTGCCATCAATAGGAACAATGCGGTCAGAATATACTTGGGACGTGTTGGAATATGGGGAAGGCCATGAGCAGGGGGACAGTGGAAGGTTTGCAAACGGAAAAAACGTGACAACAAGTGAGTCAAGGTACTAGGTTGTTGTGGTGGAGGATCCATAGGAGCTGGTGGAGGTGGTGGTTTGGTGGAGATGGTGGAGGTGGTGAGGATGGTGGAGGTGTTTGTGGGATTGGAGGTGGTGGGTCAATAGGAGGAGACACATATACCTCCTCTTTAAAGTCGGACGGAGTCAACCTATCACATGTAGGAGAGAAATACATGACATACTCAAAAAAGGTGACATCAACACTTGTAGTACTTTTATCTAACTGGGTTGAAGCAATAATACCCTTTCTGAAAACGAGAGTTGTCCACAAAGGCATACTTGAAATTTCTGGGAGAGAGCTTGTCACGACCATGAGTTAGGTGGTGTACGAATGTATCAGGACAAAAACACGAGGTGTAAGGGAGAACATGTCTTTCTTGGGAAACTCTATCGAGAAAGGAACATTCTCTCCTAAAATTGAAGACGTCATACGATTCACCAAGTAACATGCAGTGAGAGCCACATCACCTCAGAAGGAGTGAGGAACCTGACTCTGAATTAGAAGGGTCCTTGTTACATCAAGTAAGTGACGGTGTTTGTATTCTACAACACCATTATGCTGGGAAGTGTATGCACATGAGGTCTACTGTACGATGCCAAGAGACATGGAGAACTCGGAAAGTTGTAACATGTAAAATTCCAAGGCATTGACAGAGCGAACAAACTTAGCAGTAACAGAAAAATATTCTTTATTTCAATAATGAAAGATCGAACGATAGGCCCAACCTCAAACTTATTTTTCAGAAGGAAAACCCAATATTGTCTAGAAAAATCATCCACAATTGCAAGGTAAAACTTGTGTGCGTGGCGATTAGGAACACGTCTGGGACTCCAAATGTTAAAATGAACTAACTGAAATAAATAGCTGTTCTGATGACCATAGAAAGAAGACTGATGATGCTTCTTAAGTTGGATAGCCTCCTACTGGAAGGTGAACTGAATGGATATCTATGGGAGGACATGACACAACTTCTGTGAGGAAGGTGGCCAAATCGAAGATGCCATATGTATGGAGAGATTGATCTAATAGGAATAGAAGAAGCACCAATAAATGGAGGTTCGACCAATCTGTAGAGCCTCACTTGCTCACAGCCGCATCCAATCACCCTGCCCATGAGTATGGTTTGAAACACAAGAGAAGAGATGTAAAAAATGACATGATAATGCAAGTCTATAGTGATTTGACTAATAGATAGTAAATTCATTGAAAATCTGGTGCATGTAGCAAATTCTGCATGCGCACGAATGTCATCAAGTAGACCTCCCTATGTCTTGTAACAAGAGAATGGGTCCCATCTGCAATGACAATTGATATGCTAGAGGATATGGATATGTATGAAGTAAATTGCGCTACTGTCTCCATACAAATGGTGGGAAGCACCCAAATCCATGATCCAGTCTGTCATATTTGCCTGTTTACAACTGGTAAAAACATATGCTATACTTGAGGAGCTCGAAGATGCTCTGGTAGAGATTGCAACATCTGAAGGGCCTGTAGTGCCATCAATAAGAGTCATTATCTCTCTCAGAAAAGAGATAATATCATCTAACATCATATCTGTGGTAGGGGCCGAACTGGCAGTGGGCTCAACCTGCTCGGCTACACAAGTAGATGTTAGATATCCATGCTTCTGATAGCATGTGTCCTTTGCATGACCTAGACGGTGGCAAGTGGGCATGGACCACGTTGACGTCTGCCTCCTCTGCTACATGGACTACACCCTTTAAATTGAGTAGTGCCTCCTCTGCTGCAAGATACAACTATCACTGAGGAGGTCTGTGTGGTGGCAGTGGGCGAGACAATGATCCTGCTGAGGCGAATGTATGCCTCCATGGGAGGGATAGACACAAATGTAAGAAATTGGGTTGGAGCTGCCTCATATTTAGGATCTAGAGCAACCAAGAAAACTTCAACCATCGTGACTTTCCTGTAGACCATCTGTTGCTCGGTAGACGTAGTCACCGGGATGAAGTTACGAAGCTTCTCGAACATGCTACGCGAAGAGTAGAAGATTTGTAGATGACGACCATTCTGCTTGGACGTGAAGATGCCAAACTGCAATCGAAGAATCTTGGCCACATTCTTTTCCTGACCATATGAGGATGCCATGATATCCCTCATTGACTTAATAGTAATCCGATTCATGATATCATTGGCTATCTCCGTGACAAATGTCCTGGAGAGCCAAATACATACACGTCATCTTGCTTCCACAGAGCATTCTCTCCGGTCTTATCTGTTGGCTCCGACTGTGTCAAAATGTGCTCCTTGTTATTGCACCGCATGAGGGTCATAAACTACATGGACCGCAACTCACAATTGGTTCCATCCATCGTTAACGATGGGAGCCAGGCCCATGAGGGCACCAGATGAAGAGAAGATATCACCCTTGCTTTCTGACATGAGGAAGAGGGCCGAAACGGAACTCAAATGGAGCAATAGACCGATTTAAATGAGTCTACACGATCATATAGATGATTGATGTATGTACAAACTCACACAACCATCCCCTTCTTCCTTGGGTCCGTGCTAGGGCCGGAAAAAGTAGTATATTGGTCTGAAATCATCTTTTTCCGATCAAAATCATGCTATATAGGATCCTCGAGTACTGAAGCAATGTGAGGAAGGCCTATACGGAATCCTAGGCCACCCTCAACGTGATTGGAGGCCGCACGACTGATCTGGGCGGCGTTGGATGAGAGAAGGCGGCCACCGACGGTGCCTAGGAATGCCTTAGCAGCAACGCAAAAGGCCCCCAAGTGGACCAACGACGTCGTTAGCGGCATTGGAAGCGCTTAGCGGCTTCCCATGCGATGCTCCAGTGCTTGGCGGTGCTGGGCTGTAACGTTGGGGCCCACTAGGGTGTTTGTGGCACTGGTGGCAGCGTTGCAGTGCCTCTAGGTCGTGCCCATGACGCGTGGGAGCCCTCGATGGCGCATAGATTGAGAGAAACGAGGGGTGGTTGTACGGGGTAAGAGAACTCCGATCTAGGACTGTTTCTCCAATACCATGTGGAGAGAAAATTATGAATTGATTGATAATGAGGCTCTCGGATTTTCTTATATAAGAGGAGAATCCTGTTGGACATATTACATGAAAGAGACGGAAAGAAAAGAGAATACATAAAGACACGGAAAGAATCAGAAGATAAATAATATCTCAACAATAGTCATGATAGTCTTTCTCTTCTGGAAATCCATCAAGATTGGGTCAATGCAATGCGCAACAGATGTGCTCCAAAAGATCCCATACTTGTTGCAAGACATTATCATATCACCAACTCTTTTGAAGTTGCTGCCACTGTGACGTATAATGTTCTTGGGCCCGATATCTTTTGTGACTTTTCTAAGAGACTGAGTATGTGCATGTGGTTCTTGACATGCTCGGATGCATTTACAGACTTGATAGATAGATTTCACATCATAACTTACAAGGTTGTTGATGATTTGCTTGCTTATATAGCTCGTCTAGCCATCATACACGAGGGTCATCTCATATTTTGACCATTTCTTCTTCGATTCAGTAATATATTGTCTAATCCTCTCTTTCGTGGAATATTTTTTTATTATCTCATAGAGATTGGAGCTTTCACATCTCTTCTCGATGGCAAAATCTCATCAATTGTAATTTGTAGAAAAAGGAATCCCCTTGTTACATTTGTTAGATTGCACTCTCCAATAAATAATAACTTGGTGACAACCACTCCGACTTGCTCTTGTATTTTTTTCAGCATCTTTTGCCATGGACATTCGCCTGGAACAAAATGAAACAAGGTTGTTTTTTTTCCCAAAGTAATGATTTGACTCCTTTTCCCTTTTGCTTTTTTGGTGGTGCCTCGATTGTCACTTCCAAGTTCCAATACCAATGCCATTTCTAGCTCCAGCATTAACTCTTGCACTCCCACCAACATTTCAAGACCATAATGATCAATGAATTCCCTTTCCTCATACCCACTCTTCATGGAGTTCCATATCTTATATGCATTCTTCTTTGCCGTGATATGAATATCAAGTGGATACTGGATTTCATCACCTGAATCTGATGACAATGAATTTTCCTTTAAACATTTGAACTACTCCTGTCTTTTGACTTTCTTCTTCTTTTCTCAATATGCTCTTATACCACTGTCAACAACCCACTTGGAGTCAGAAGCCGAAGTTGAAGGCATGATCTTCCTTCTTTAATGTTGCAACAGTGCTAGCTACAGTGAACATATCAAAATATCTACTTTAGTATTAAATAAAGAAGATGAGAAAAATTGCCTTGAATATGATATAGAAGGATTTGGATTTGACATAAGGATTCTCTGAATCATGCCTGCTGGAATCCGGAGGAGAATGGAGAAGCTGATGCTGTCGCTTACTTTGGAGCAAGTCGGGACAGGAAAGTGTCGGTATTTATTTGGTGAATTGGGAGACCGTGACGCTGCCAAAATCTGAAGGTGGGCTGGGGGTGAGAAGTCTGGAGACCATGAACAAGGCGCTGCTGCTTAAGTGGGTGGGGAGGTTTTTGGGAAGGAGTGATGATCTCTGTTGCAGACTCCTGCAGTGCATTTATGATTTGAGACATCCTGATCACCTGACTCATCTGGTAGGCGTTCAGCCCTTGCCCTTCTGGAAGAGGATCGTTTCGGTCATGCCTCATTTCCATGATCTTTTCAGACTAGTTCTTGGTGATGGTAATTTGTTTGTTTTTTGGACTGATAATTGGACCAGGGATGAGCCCCTGTCCCATAGGTTCCCCCACCTCTTTGCTCTGGCAACTGACTGCAACGCTCAAGGTGCTGACTGTTGGGGCAATGGGAATTGAATGCCGTCTTTTGTTGCTAATTTCTCTGACCAATAGTTGGAGGAATTTCTTCTAATTTTAGAGTCACCGTGACAACTTGATAGACCTTTTGTGGCCAAGACCACTGGATGTGGAATGGCAACTCTTTCTCAGTAAAGAAGGTGTACGGGGCGACATGCATACCACCAGCTTCAAGATCGGATATCGTCATTAGAGATTGCAACCTAATTTGGAAGCTCCGGCTACCGGAGAAAATCAGCTTCTTTATGTGGCTCCTCAGAAGGAAGCGTACTATGACACGGGACCGTTGTGCTAGGCTCTTCACGGATATGTCCAATACGTGCCCGCTGTGCAACAATCAGGTGGAGACTATTGACTACCTCTTCTTCTACTGCTCGGTAACTTCACAACTTTGGATTGACTTTGGTCCAAGATGGACTAGTACTTAGAGCTTAGAGATGTTTTGGAGCTCGCTTGTGGAGGCCAAATATAGACCGAGAAAGGATGTTCTACTGCCCTTGGCATATATCTGGGCGATCTGGTTAGCTAGAAATGGTATCCTTTTTTCCTCGCAACGCTTCTACTGTGAAAATGTACTTATGCACTCCAGGATTATTGTTGAGTCCTGGCTTTTGCAAGTTCTTCTTTCCTTTCTCATTATCACCATAGCATGTTACCCCCTCTTTTGGCTTCAAAAAAATATAAGGATTCTTTTGAAAATGTTAGGAGAGGGCTAGACGATGGGTGATAGGGTTGGAGCGCCGTCACCATGGGTTGGAGATTGTGGATAGGACGTGGTGTTGTGGTTTTATGTTGGTTTTGAGTTCCACCACTGCCATTGGGTAGGAGATCACATGGTTGGTTTGCACATTGGGTTGGAGCGGCAGGAGGCTGCAACACCTCGGCCTAGTCGTGTGCAGGGATCTTCGCATGATGCTATGAGTGCTGCTTAGTCATGTGCATGGATCTCTGCCTGATGCTACGAGTGCTGCTGCTGTCGCTGGAGGACACTCTCTTCTTCTTTTCCCCTGAAATTTTGGCACACCTGGCTTTTTAAATGTTTTAAGCCAGTTTTAATCACAAAAAAGAAATCTTGTCAGTTAAAAATTCTCAATATTAGTCTGGGGGAGACGAGGACAATTCTTCTTTGTGTTTTAGTTTGCTGATCTTTGCCACTCTTAATTAAGGGGAAAAGCCTAACTGGACAACATTCGGGAAAAAAAGAATTTATGGACTTTATAGCGGCCACTTCTCTTTAGTTCAATGATGCAATTAAGGAGGCTGTTAAAAGAAAAGGAACACAATGGAGGATATTTTTCTCTGTTTATACCATGAACTTTTGCGGGAAAAGGCTTTGTTGTTGTTATACCATGAACTTTTGTGCAAAACTACAATATGCCGAAGTACACATGTGCTTGTGCACATATCAAAAAGCTGAAGAAGTTGTTGGAAGATGACATAAATTGGGGGTTGCTTGCTCTTTGCCAGTGACCCATTTTTCATTTTTTAATGCTTATGTTTGATTGTGCTAAGTTTGATGCTATCAAATTGACGGGTCACACAATGAAGTTGTGGGAGAGGATAATTAAAAGGAGGTTGGGCTAGGTTTTAACAGAAGCAATTTCGTTTTGTGGCTGGCATGTCTACAAATTGTCGTAATTGATTTGGACAAGAATTTTGATAATGTATCAAGAGAAATCGGTTGGAGGATTTCGGAGAATAGAGGCATGCCTATTTTATTTGACGTGATAAGAGGTATATGTGACCAAGCAATAATTTGTGTGATGACTCCAACTAGGTTGACATGTAGTTTTGATTTTTAGTTGATACACACAAGAATCACTTGAAGCACCCCAACTCAGGTTCGACTAGATACCCATCAAAAACGCAATTAACATTCATACCTCAGCATTTTTTTCGCACACGTAAAGGTCGGATTCGGAATGATGCAATCAGAAAGAAAGATGGTGTAGCTCCGATCGAGGATAAGATGCGAGAAAACCACTTAAGATGGTTTGGCCATTTGCAAAGAAGATAAACTGATGCACCAGTTAGGAGATGCGAGTATTGGGATGTTGAGCCAGCTAAGAGAGGGCGAGGACGGCCCGAGAAGTGTTGGAAAGAGACGATACGAAGGGATCTTAGTTTTTTGGATATAGGCCCGAGATTGACCCGAGATAGATCTTAATGGAGGCGAAGAATCCATGTAGCTGACCCTACTTAATTGTGGGAAAAGGCTTTGTTGTTGTTGTTTGTGTGGGTTTAACCTTTCCTAGCAGTCATCTTTTCCTTTGCCGGAGACACCCCGAATTGGGGCGTGTTGGGGATCTAAGATGAAACAACAGAGTAAACCAAATGGCGCAATATAGATTTAAAATATGACTAACATGATCCATGGTAATCAACCAAGAACCAAGATGCCGAAAAGTAATCAATGGCCTTGTCCCTTAACCGTTTCACCTCTCAGATATGTTCCCTTACGGGGTGGGTTACTTGGCCAACAATATGTCCTGTTTCAACCATGCTGTTGTCGATAGTATATTGTCCTCACATTGAGGGGATATCATGAAACATGTGTATAAGGCAAATAGACAGCCACTATTTATTGTGATTAGTGCCCTTGTGTACATGTGATTATTGTCCTTGGCATGTGAAATGATCGATGTGGAAATAGTTGGCTGTAATCTTATCTACGGAAAATAACCATTGAAATCTTTTCCCCCTCTTTTAGTTTAAATCTTGTTGCTATAAACCCCTTACGTATATATTGTATCTTCACTAAATAATAATTCTCCCATTTTCATTATACCACTTTGGTATTGCCAAACCCCTTGTTGTCTATTGTACCTTCAAAGAAATGATAGTTATGCTATTTTCATCATATTCTTTGTTATGTGAATTTTGGCCTCATCACTTCTATGTGGCATTTTGGATTTATTTATTTTTTGATCCCAGATATATGAAAAGATATGTAGCAGAAGCCATGACGCGAGGAGAGTTCTGGCTTGAGAAATTACATTATCAATATAAAAACGCTTAGAGGCAAAGGATGCATCATTTCTAGCTAGGCACATTGCCCAAATAGTTGCTATTAGTAGGAGAAGCTCATCTATGGATTGATGCTTTACTTCATGTATTCTGTCCCAAAATGTATCAAGAGCATGATGATTCAGTCAGTTCAAGGGGAAGACATCCCACAATGGAAGAAAAGTTACTCCGCTGTCTCCATCTGCGAATCACACAGTGGGCACGAACTGGAAACACCTGCCAATAACCTTGCACAACGATCCCTTGTCATGATGAGCTTTAGTCTTAACAACCATAAAAAGATGTTAATTCTTCTTGGAAGCTTTAAACCCCAAATAAGGTCACAGTCACTGATCAGAGTGTCTGCAACAGTAGGTGATGGTCTGTCCATCGCTTTGTAAGCTCGCTTCACCGTAAACATGGTCTCTCCACACCCAATGGTTTCTACCATCAGTCGGATCGTCTCAATTGCTTAGGGAATCCGAAAGCTGAAGGAAATCCTTTAAATATTGCTCCAAGAAATTTGCTAAGAACGAAGGCATTCAGCTCCTGTCGAGCCAACAATCAACCACCCGTGCCTCTCGGTATGCATCCACAGAAAAGAGGCGTACAGAACATGATGCAAAAGGTCCATTACCCGTCTAGTTATCTGTTCAAAACGTAAAAAGTGCCCCTGTTGCCAAGAAATGGTTGAAAAAGGTCTGAAAACCACCACATCGATATGATTCCTTTCCAAGAGGCCGAGGAGGAGAAAATTGGGTGATTTGATAGATTAGTTCGAGCCCTGATGTCATAGATATGGCGAATGAGTCTGCAATATAAGTTCTCACTTCTACTCCAAATTCTGCTAATCCATTTGAGAAGAAGAGCTTCATTCAAGATCTCTAGACGGGAAATGACAAGACTGCTTGTGCCTTTGGGAGCGTAACATTATTCCAATCTGGTAAATGAACTATGGACCCATCTTATTCCGATTTACCCCAGAGAAATCTCCCCTTGATCATCTCTAGTCGACGATGAATAACAAAGTGGAGGAGGCACGCATACATGAAGAAAACAAGAATTGTCGAGAGAATGACCTTTACAAGCGTCAGATGGTCTCCCTTCAACAAGATAACCACCGTCCATCCTTACAAATTTCTCTCCATGTTCTCAACGATCTGCAACCAATCAACCATTTTAAGTTTGCCACTAGTGAAAGGTAGAATCGGATAACAGATCGGCCGAGACCCGCACTCTGTGCCCAGGTCTTCATTGTAGGCACGCGCCTCCAATTCCGATAGAGACTAAATGGAATAACAATATATTGACTACTATTAAGAACACACCCTGAAAGTTCCCTGAAGATCTCATGTGATTTTGCCATCCCTCGAGATTCTTCTTTAACATCCTAAATTAAAACTATGGCGTCATCTGCGTAATCTAGGGGAGGAATTCCGATATCTTCAAGAAAGTAACCTGCCATGACATTATGCTGCAATGCTGCATCACCTGGTTGACCATACAAGACAATACACCAACAACGATAACAAAAAACCTTAGGAGTAAGGGGGCATCCTTGCTTACGTCTGTTGTGGCTAGTAAACACCCCCCCCCCCCCCCCCCCCCCCCCAAATTGATCAACACCACATACAAAGATGCGGTGACACAACACTTCATCTAAGTGTTTGGGAATCTCAGTTTCGCCATTGCCAGCCTAAGAAATTTCTAATCGACCGTCTCATATACGAAAAAGGCAAAGCCGTCTCCCACTTTAAGTAGGCTCTGCTACATGGTTTCTTTATCAAATCCATGGTTAGAGATCCCACTATTTTTTTTATGTTGGCCGTCAGCTACCTAAAGCAGCCTCTCTCAATGGGGGATTCGAACACTGGTCTTTTGGGTGGTAGGTACACTGCTCTACCACCAGACTAATGAAGTGTATTATATGCTGTGCAACCGTGGAAAAATCTAGCTTCCATAGGATGCCCTTGACACGCCTTCTCTTCCAATTGGCTATAATCTCCGTGGCCATTGCGAAGCTATTAGTTATCTGTCTTCTTAGTATAAACACCAACCGGAAAGGCAAGATAATGTAATCCATAACCCTAGTCAGTCTATTCGTCATTTCCTTTGTTACCACCAAGTAAATTGCATTTGAAAGAGCAATCGGATGGAAGCCTTTTACCCTCTCAGACACCTCCTTCTTTGGGAGTAGAAAGATGAAGGCCATGTTGATCCTTTCAAACCCAGCATTATCCCCAACTACCTCTTCCACAACATTAACAACCTCCATTCCTACTAGTGTTTAGAACTCATATAAGAAATAAACAAGGACCCATTAGCTCAAGGCGACCATCCATATTCAAATTTTAGATTGTAACTTTAACCTCCTCCATTGTAAAATTTAAATCAGATGCTTCGCATGTTGGTCTGAAAGTTGGTTTGCCCCAAGTCAGTCCATCTCCACAGCCTACTAGCAGCACATCATGAGAAATAATGGAAATGCTCCGTGATTCACCTGCCCCATTTCTCGATCACCCTCTACCATCCTTTCATTCGCCATGATGGATCTAATCAGATCGTAACAACGTCTTCCGCGGGCAACCACATGGAAGTATGCTGTATTTGCTTTACCTTCTTTGAGCCATGAATGTTGCGACCCTGCTTCCATTCCGCAACTCATCTCTTATCTTTAATTGCGATTATCTTTTGGGCCATTGTTCTCTCTAAGCTCTTTTCTACAAGACATTTATCATCTTCTAATCAATTAATTCTTCCGATCTCAGTTTCTGCCTCCACCTGACATGCTCTTTTGGCCTCTCTAATATCCCTCTTGGACGAATAGAGCCTGCTACAATAAGGATGGCAACTTCTGGACCATGCACACAATGGAGAAGGCGGAACACTTAGTTGATGACCAGTAGCTGGAGACCAGGTCTCTGAAATTCTCCTCCCAGAGCTAAGCACGCTCAAAATGAAGAAACCCCATGGTATCGACTCGACACCAAAGTCCTAGACCAGAGGAGCATGGTTAAATCCGGTACGCGGCGTGGAACAAGAAATTGAAAGAGGAATAGCCTCAAGAACCTCCGTTAAAGCCAAGAAGCAATCTATATAAGAGAGGGAATCCGAATTCCTCTTGGTAAATCTGGTATCTGAAGCGTCAATCACCTCAAGCTCCAGGTCATCAATCCGCTCGATGACCTCGGATGAACTTGGGTCTTGACCACCTCGCATCCGAGGTCGATCAGAAGAAAGCAAAGGGACATTGAAGTTTCCCCCATCTAGCCAGACCACTCTAGGAAACGAGCTTCTGGTATTTTGAAGATCTGCCTATAAATCAAGTCTTTAAGCGATAAGCAATGGCCATATACACATGAGATCGCTAGTTGGGTGCTTGACCTGAGGTTGTCAGCATAACAATTAGAATATGTCTTCCCTTAACCTCTGAGATAAGGGGAGAAAGTGAGTCTTTCCAAGCAATGACCATTTTCCCGTAGCGTCAATTGCATCAATTGTCTCGTACTTCGATTGATAGCTAGCACAGAAAGAGCTCCCATACGAAGTTTGAACAAGTAGAGAGTTTTGTTTCTTGCAAAACTACAATATTACAACGCCAATCATTCATAAGTGCTCCAATCGAACTCTACTTATCAGGGTCGTGCGGACCCCTCATATTCCAAGCTAAAACCTTCATTAAAGAAACTAATATGCTCCAACCTTATCGATCGAGATATTCATGGTCCATCTATTAACCACAATCGAGCATCTTCTATTCCTGTACGCTTATTTTTTCTCCATTCCCCGTCTCCATGACAAATCAAGTGGTGGAGGATGCATGTAAAGTGTTCCCAGACTCTTTCGAAAGTAGAGGAAGACTCGATGTAGGGTATTGCCCATCAACGACCTCCAGTTCAACGACTGCTTACTTAGGAGAGGAAGTCATCGGGGGGATAGAGGCGTGATCACCATTACCCGTTAATGGAGGCTTTGTACGATTAGTGAGAACATTGATGTGCTGAGCTTATAAGCCCCAAAAGAAGGTGTTGCTTCAAGAGTAAAAATAATAGCACTACCCAATAGTGATAAAAACGTAGTAGCTTGATTCCTTGAACTTGTCCTTTGCGTTCGGGACAAGGCCCTAAATGTGTTTCGGTCACCATTTCGGTATCGATCAAAACAGAATTTCGATGGAATTTCGGTGGAATTTCGACCGGGATTTCGGTCATTTCTGTCATTTTTTATACTAGGACCCCCATATTTCGGTTGTTTCGGTCATTTCGGTCGAATTTCGATTTCGACTGGATATCGATATTCGACAGAAATTTGACCGAATTTCGCTGAAATTTGAGGCCATGGTTCGGGGGCAACACAACTAACGAGTTGTATGAAAGATCTGTTTCCCACAATCTTGTCCACTTGAGCGCTCAATAATGATAATCAGATGCCTGAAAAGGATCCTTGAACATGGCATGTTCAGATCTGATCGCCTAAGAGGCCACCCAGTAACAAATATAGCATCGAGCAAGACCCGGAGCACCAAAAGCAAGGTCGAAGGCGTTGTATACGTATCCTCTTGAGAGAATGGCGTGGGCACTAACCGACTCCCCCATCATCGAGCCACTCTTGATGATGAAGACGACTCTTCTCCGTCTGTAAAATGAGGCAGACACTAACCGACTCCCCCATTTTCTCGGAGCTTAACATATCAACTTCCAAGGGTGATAACTCACTTATACAACACATCTTGGAATCGATTGGAACATCTCTAGTAAGCGAATGCCTAGGTGACGACAACCGACTCGTTGTCCAAAACTGCCTTCTTGTACGTACAAATTAGCATGTCATCTTTTGAAGAGACATGCTCGGATTTGTTGCCACAGACTATCAAGGCATAGGAGCACGTTGAGGAACGCAAACCCCACCCAACTTTCGACCTTGGTTCGACTATGCTGGGTGATGTAGGGCCTCGATGAAGCTTCACGACTTGGGGACACACAACCTTTCGAACGATCAGGTATTTTTTTAGCATCCTCATGGGGATAGAATTTGGGGTTCCAAAATTAAAGGGATTTTTTTAAAGAATCTATTTCTAGTTGCTCTGGAACAATTAGGAGATTCTCTGGAAGAAATACGGGGTTCTGCTTCTGGTGGCAACATGCTATTGGGCGGCAGTTCCGCTTATGGGGTCAAATCAATACGTTTTAAGAAGAAATATTTGAATATCAATCTCATCTATCTCATAAGTATCATACCAAATCCCATCAATCGAATCACTTTTTCGAGAAATACAAGACATCTAAGGCGTACAAGTAAAGAGATCTATTCATTGATAAGAAAAAGAAAAAGCGTGAACGCTGATTGGATTGATGATAAAATAGAATTTTGGGTCGCGAACAGTGATTCGATTGATGATGAAGAAAGAGAATTCTTAGTTCAGATCTCCACCCTAACGACAGGAAAAAGAATGGATCGAATTCTATTGAGTTTGACTCATAGTGATCATTTATCAGAGAATGACTCTGGTTATCAAATGATTGAACAACTAGGATCTATTTACTTACGATACGTAGTTGACATTCATAAAAAGTGTCTAATGAATTATGCGTTTAATAGATCCTGTTTAGCAGAAAGACGGATATTTCTTGCTCATTATCAGACAATTACTTATTCACAAACCTCATGTGGGGCTAATAGTTTTCATTTCCCATCTCATGGAAAACCCTTTTCACTCCGCTTACCTCTATCCCCTTCTAGGGGTATTTTAGTGATAGGTTCTATAGGAACTGGACGATCATATTTGGTCAAATACCTAGCGACAAACTCCTATGTTCCTTTCATTACGGTATTTCCGAACAAGTTCCCGGATGACAAGCCTAAAGGTTTGATTGATGATATCGATATTGATGATATTGACGAACAAAGCTGCTCGGTGGCAATGTGCACATGGCAACCGATGGCCATATGTTCCGCACTTGAAGCATTGGTGGCCACGTTTGCGATGAGAGACAAACATCCGGCCCAGTTCTTCCTCACATCTTCATGTGGTGGCTCTCCTTGCCCTCACCTCACCATTGTTGGTAGCCCTCCTCCATGCCTTTGCACCGCCTCATGCCACCCAACGTAGTCACTCCCTCTTTCGTCGAGAGCTCTCCATCACGTTATCAACATCAGGATTTATTTTACTTTTAGTTCTTTGTCAAAGCTAGAGGCTTCGAATGGTTCATAGAGTTTCAGGACCTGATGGCAACATTTTTATGGGTAAATCAATACAATCCACAATTGGAGATATTCTCATGTTTTTCTTATTTATCATTTATTCACGTGAGAGGGCAAACTTTTCTCTATCTGGATGTTATGGCTGAAAGGGGTTTAATGGGAACAATAGCCTTTCTCTTAATGAGAAACCATTCTTTGTAATAAATGCTCTTGTTTGGGTAATCGGTCCACATAATGTTATCTCTAGCAGGAATTCCATTTGCCGCTCCAAACTGTCTGCTTGAATTTCCCATGTCAGTGTCCAATAGAGGGTGCATATAAAGGCTTTTCAGAACAGTCCCTTTTCTTTCAGTATTGGATTTGATAATAAATGCTTTTGTTTGCGTAATCGGTCCACAGATTGTTATCTCAAGTAGAAATTTCATTTGCCTCTCCAAATTGTCCGCTCGAATTTCCCATGTCAGTGTACAAAAGAGGGCACACATAAAGGCTTTTCGGAACAGTTCCTTCTTTTTCAGCATTGGATTTGCAAGGGCATAGCTTGCAATTATTTAGCACATATGCAAGTGTTATGGAACCTTTGCCATTGATATGGGAATTGGCTGATCCAGTTTCTGAAAATGATTTATGGTCCCATTATCATATGTTTTCTTTTGTTTTTTGCATTGTTCTTCAAAAGCATATTTCTTGTTCTTCATTTGAGTTGAACTGCATTAATTTTCTTAGACATCCTGAGCTGCACCTGCTTAGGGTAGTTCTGACCTTATCAGGTTATGAGCTGGGTCATTTTAGTTCTACATAAAGAGATTATGTCAGAGTGGGAAAACAAGTAATTCTTTTTGAAGTCTATGCAAACTACTTACATCATGCCACAAGACTTTTACAGGCGACGGATTATCTAATCATTCCTCCGGTTGTGAATGATGGTTTGTCATATGAAATATTTCCAGTTATTTTTATGACTTTTTGGGAGCTTGTGATAATTCTAATTACTTCAGCTCTTTTAGCATGTAAACCGTTGTTTCATTGAATTTCAGGAAATGAAGCTAAACGATGAGATTCAAAATCTCAGGGATGATCTGAGTCAATTGGAGGCACATGTTGAAGAACGGAAAGCAGATTCAAAGAGGCATGATTCTCTTGTTGCCAAGTTCAAGGAAGATTTCGGAAAATTAAAAAGGCAGAGAGACGAACTGCAAGATGGAAGAAAGTAAGATTGCATCTATTTAAAAATGTGAATGCTTTTTTTGAATGTCCTAGTTTTTCTACTTTACTTTGTAATCCAAACTTGATGCAAATCAGGAAGTTGTGGAAGAAAGAGAGTGATCTTACTGCAGAGATTGATAAGCATAAATCAGAACTAGTTAAGGCTCAAAAGAGCTTAGACCATGCCACACCTGGTGTAAGTATTCTCTTCACTCTAGTGTGTTCAGTGCTGCTTTTTTTCCTTTCTTGTTCTATTTTTTTGTACGTATTGGACGATGTGAGATTTCAAGATAAAGTTACGGTTTCTTTTTAGAATATTTGATGCCCACATTGGACTCTTGGCTCATAAAAAACAGTATTTTTTGCCATCCCATGACCAGGACAGTGTTTCTTTTAGCTTGTTGCGGTCAGTTCTTAGTTTTTCACATTAAAACAGGCATTCTAAAAGCCTATTCTATAAAATCAATTGTTCGTAAAAGCAAAGTGGTCGGTCTTTGTTTTTGGTGTGTCAGTTTTAAGAAACGGAAATTTCAGGAAATTTAGGATTTGAAGTCATGCTTTGAACATCTTGCTTGATCCTCCTGAGCTTTGAAAAATAGTGTAATGCGCTAGAAAGTGGATTTTAACAGAAACAACCATTTTAAACCTTCTCGGAAGCACCTCAGGGAAATGTGAGGTCATCCAAAGTTGGTTCGATAAAGAAGTATACATGAAATGTTTAGTTGCCTGTCATATTCTACCCAGGAATAGAGTTGGGATAATTTTTAATGTGCAAGTATTTTGATCCTCGTCAAATACTAGTATTCTTAAAGATGATAATGTACTAATGAGTAAATCACAAAGAAAAACATCAACTTGGTATCCCAAGTTTGCTTTTGCAACGAACATGCCACTAACATGTTAGATTTGTTATGAATATTTTACTTCAATATGACAAATTACTCCCATAAGAACCCTAATTCTGCAAAAAAACTTGTACTTTGCCCCTTCCAACAACTTCAATCTAATGTTCGCAACAACTTTTGAGGTTTAATGAGAATGAGGAGGCAATGGATGCCACTGAAATGCAACTGAAGGTCCAATGAGATTGGGAGGCAAGATATGATGGTGTTGACGGACCGGTGGTGATTTAGCGGTAATGTGGAGGTCTCAGGAAGAAATTTTGAGAAAAATGGTACATGTCATATGGCATAAGGACATCCAAAGTCAGCGAATCCACTCCTATTTGTATGTGTTGTGTGGATCAAAAGTCTCAGTTATAACAGCCTTCACTGTTGTGTCATTATATGGTTGGTTGTTCATATAAGTAATGAATATTGTTGTGATAACTTCCCCAAAATTCGTAAGTTTCTTCTGATTGTCGAGGGAGTCGCCCCCTCCCCCCAATTAAACTAATATATTGAAAACAATATTGAAGTAATGTGGGTGCATCAAGTCATCAACCTTCAGAAGGTGAGGAAGACGTGGGTGCATGTAGAGGGGAGGTGTGGTTTGGGGGAGAAGAAGGTGCGGACTGATGGGGTGAGAGGCACCAAGAGTGTGGGTGGCAAGACAAGGGCCTTCGAGAAAGCGGAGGATATGTTGGACGACGGAAGCCAAGATCGATCTTGATCGTGATTTGTTTAAGGTTTCCACATGGCAAATGACGAAGGAGGAGGAGGTCGATGTTGTTTCACAACCGTCGTTTTAGAGAGGTTGGGTGCCTTGCGAAATCCTACATGAGTGATGTGTGTTTCCGATGTAAATTTAATGGGGTGGGGCATCAAAGAAGTTCTTGCTTCCAATGGGAGGTGTGGTTCCTAAAGGCTCCGCTGGTTGAACCGATTTCGATAGTGATCAATAATAAATATCTTGTGCAGGAGGGGTACGTCGGTGATATCTTGAAGGGAATTGATGACTTGTGGCTCATGCTAGGTTTTGATTTTGAATGGGATGCGTCGATGTTTGGTGGAAATATTCTATGTGCTTGTGGCCTCTCAGAGCAAGAAGATGAACATTTATTGAAGGGCGAGGTTACCCTCCTACAGGTCCAACCTTGGCGCACATCATGCTTTCAAAATCGTACAACTTCGTCATTGGTGCAGAGATGTATGTTGACTTCTAAAGGTCCGTTGAGATGCTAAAGATTTAGGATTATCTGTGATGTTCTGGCATCGATCAAAGAAATTGATGTAGTACTTTGTGATGGTCTTTGGTCGGACAATGACATCGACATATTGGTGGAGGTGTCTGGCCCTCCATGTCATATCATGAATGTGACAACCTTAGTCGTTGGTCAGACAACCCTCCATCTCAGGCTTCTGGTGGTGGAGCATGCTCCTTGATGGTCTTCTTGTGATGGGAAGAACAATGAGGCATGTCTCGAGACGGAGATGTCAGAGGTCGATGTTATAGTTGAGAAAATGGGGGGGGGTGCCGAGGTGGTACGTGGGGGGCACCACCGCGATTTGTGGAGATGGCAACGGAACACATGGATTTAACGTGGAACCCCTACTCCATAAGGAGCGAGATGAAACCACAGAGAACGTCTTAAAGGGTTGATCCTTTATTGAATTCTCCCAAAGGTTATAATGGGCGTTGGGGCTCTTTATATAGTGCCACAAAGATGCCAAAATCCCATCACTCCACGATGTGAGGCTAAACATGAGGATGTGATAGTTAGATCCTGGAGAGGTCCAATTACCCACCTATGAAATTCTTTAACACTCCCTCAAGTTGGAGCATGCAATGCTTAGCTTGGATAAATAGAAAGAAGACACTAACTCATACTAAATGCATGACACTTCAGACAATATCGACTCAACACATATCCGTCAGTTGCTGTTAAGAACAACGCTTCTGATGTCATGCTGTGAGGAGGAATTGGATGGTTCGAGTGTGAATTGGCTCGTATGCTCCGTATGCGCATCAATCAGAGTCACCAGTACTCAAATGAAGCTCCCATATGCAGGACTTTGGCCCACAATATGTCTCATTCATTGAAAACCGCCTTATATATATGAAGGGTCGGATAACAAATGCCATTGGAATGTCCATGCGTAGTGGAGTTCATGGTCACTAGAGAATGTCGTGGAATATTCATGTATAGTGGAGTTCGTGGTCACTGGAGAATGGAGCAAACAATGTATCTTTTAATGGTTTTTTTTGAGAAAATAGGCTACTCTAATATACAATGCCTCAAACAACGTAGAATATGAGAATCTCTACCAACAATGGTAGAGCATGAAAATCTCTACGCAACTCTCTCCTTTTTTCTCATACTTGTCAGTAATAGAAGAATACTTGATCAAGTTGGGAGAACAAATGAATAGCGGGGACAAATAAAAAGTTATTTTTTTCTCCGTCCCAACACATTTTTCGGGCTGTATTCCTTTTTTCCCACCAACATTCATTTTTCCATCGGAAATTTTTCTTCACTGTTCTGGATCCTCCACTTTTTTCTGAAGAGTCCATTCATCCCTTTTTTTGGACTGTTCCCCTTTTTTGGTCATCTTATATCCTTTTGTTGGCTTCATTTTTTAATATAAGTAGCAGTAGACTGTGGCTCATTCGGCCTAGCACAGTAAAAATAAATGAACAATAAAGACCAGGCAATAAAAGGGTAGGTTGGGCCTAAAGCCCAATAATAAGCTGCAGTTTCTTCCCTTTTCTCACCATTTTTTAAAACTTCTGTGCGGAACTTCGACCCACCTAGTTAGACCCTTTTCATTGGGCCTCTTTTTTTTACTTTTGTTGCTCACTTTTCAGTCTTACCTCTCTTTTGGCTCCTATGAAATAACAGCAGGCTTTAATACCCACTAGGGCATCATCCGCTACCCTTGCGACAAGGGTTTCCTATGTAACGGAACCGATTGATTTCTCCGTAGTGCCGACGTCGACATACTGCTGCTGCTATCATTTGTTCATGTGCCCGCCTTTTTGGAGAAGAAACTTCTTTGGGAGACTGTTGGATCGCATGTGAAGTAGCAATGCTTGCTGGCGGGAGATTGTTCAATGGGGAGGCATTGCTTGCGACCCCACAAATTGGAGACAGAGATCTAATTGGGACTCTTGTCACTGGTACTTATTGATGCTTACTAAGGGTGTGCTTGATTTTAGGGTTGGACGGATATCCGACCAGATCCATGTAGACATACCCTAAAACCATGGATATCCAATGTACCATAACGGGTCGGGTACCCACTGTGACGTGACTCGTCAAATTTGGAGTCCCAACCTGTTTGACCTCTGATACCCATCGGGTGAACCGTCAATGCCCCGTAGCTTGTCACCCCAAGCTACTCTTTCTTCCTCCATGGTCACTGACAAATGTATCGACATCTCTCTACTTTGTCTGATCTTTGCAGATCACTGGATCATGGTTGTGGTTCGCATCAGAAACACAAAATGGGTGGCGAGTTACGAATGAAAGGGGATGGATATGAGAGTATGTGGAGGTGGAAGTTTTGGAGTTTTTACATTGGAATTTAATCATTTTCTTTAAAAGCAAATTTGGAAGATTTTCCAATTGACTTCAGACCAAAATCTGGGCAAATCGAAGTTATCGTTTGAATAGTCTTCAAAAACCTCAATTTCCAATGACTTAAATGGCTATTTCTATAAAAAAATCATTGTAAAATAATTCATGTACATTTTAGTATTGTTGGAATCTGAGAAGCAGAGGCGGAATTGGTAAAACAAGAAATATAAACATCAAGAACAATGATTTACGTGGAACCCTACTCCCTAAGGAGCGGGATGAAACCACGGGAGATGCTCTTAAAGGGGCGGATATTCTATTAGAATTCTCAATGAGTACAGGGGGTGTGAGGCTTCTTATATAGCCTCACAGATTGGCCGGAGTCCCACCGCTCATCCATGTGGGACTAAACATGAGTGGGGTAATTGGATCTTGGAGAGATCCAATTACCACCTATTACATTCTCTAACACTCCCCCTCAAGATGGAGCTGAGAAAGCTGCATCTTGCTAGAAAAAGAAAGTATACAACACATCTTCACACAATACATCACAAGAACACATCCGTTGTTGGTAGAAGACCTCGCACGAAGACGGGTCTGTGGTTTTCAGGATATCGGAATGTATCTCTGTCATGCTTGTAGAATCGTTGCGATATTAGGTCATCGGAACGTATCTCTGTCGTGCATGCATGTCACCGGAACATATCTCTGTCGTGCCTGAAGAAGAATCGCTGCAGAAGAAGTCTAGTGCAGGAAATTGATCGGACCGTAAAAGAAGCATACACCATGACGAAGAAGTTAATGCTCGGTGAAGACGGATGATCTGTAGAAATCTGGAGTGTCGGTCTGTCAGTCATGGACGTGCAGATGTCCTGAAGAATTTAGCTCCGACTCCCCCTTTCTCCCATGCTTGATAGAATTGGAGCATTGATCAAGTTGGGAGAAACCAAAACATGTATTTTTTGATCACTCATTTTCATTTTTTGTGCTTCATTTTCTTTTTTTTTCACAATTCAAAATTTTTTTGTACAGGCTTCTTTTTTTGCAATTTTTAATTTTGCATATGGCTTTTTAAAAAGTATGCACCTTTTCTCCAATTTCCTTTTTTTGAACAACCCCCTTTTTTATGCTCGCCCAAACTGGGTCTGGAATCATGCAACCCCCGTTTTTTTTAAAACAGATCAGCGCACTTGGGCTCTGAAACAAATAACCCCATTAATTTATATTTTTTAAAACTTCAGTCAACCTAGGGCCTTTCTCCTTTTTTTAATACTCACGAGGTTTATTTGACCCTTTCTCCCATTTTTTAAAATTTCCGTACGGCTTTTCTCTTTTTTGTACATGCCTTTTTTGTTTAAAGAAATTCTCATCTTTTTTTTGCACATGGGTCCTTTGAGCCAAAAATCTGCAGCCTTTTTTTTAAAAGTCACTGCATGCCACTTTTTTTCTTTTTTTCCTGAGCCTCAACCCAATCTTAAGCAACATTCCCCTTATTTTTAATAAATATCCTCACTTTTTTTATCGTCACTAGGGTTCCAACTGGGAACCCTCTTGTTTGTGCCGCCGCCGCTGATGGACATGGACGAGTCTGGGTTGCCGCCTATAGTATTGTGCAGAGAGGAGGTGCGTGTCAGGAAGGCAGTCGCCGCCTGAAGGGCTCTAGCGCCAAAGGCTGCAGGATGGGGCTCTGCCGGCCCCTGCTGCGCGAGATGGGAAAGGCATCACCACAAAGGAAGGGAGAGGCGGCCGGAGTGAAGGTGCGTGCGCCACCTGCATGTTTTTTGCGCATGCGAAAGGGAGGTGGGTGGTGCCGACTATAAGGGATGAGGAGGGGTGGCTTTTGGCTCCGGCTACGGGTTCACAGATGAAGGTGGTCCCGTCTGTGCTTCCGCCTGGAGGCTGAATGGGAGGCTACACCACCGCCTGGAGTTCTCAGAGATGGTGCCGCGAGGAGGGTCCTCGAGCTCCTGTAGAGGTGTTGCGTGCCTGTTGGAGTGTCGAGCTCCTGTAGAAGTGACGCCATGGGGCACCGCCTATGTTGGAGTCTCACTTGTTTTTGGCGCATGATCTAATCGTGCTGCCTAGGAATATAGTTCTTTTTGGTGGTTGCCTGGATTGGGCAGCAGAGATATGGCTCTGAAGATGCGGCTTCGACCACGGAAGAGGAAGTGCGACTCTACTGGATGTGGAGATGTGGCTCTGAAAAAAAAAGACTGCATGTGCTAGAACCCTTCCGGAGATTTAGGGTTTGGAAAACCTCCGATCTCCGAACTTGACGAATGTACGTAATCATATCCAACAAAAAATTAAATCTCGAATAAAATTGCGAATGAACATAAAATCCTCGAGAATCGACCTGCTCTGATACCATGTTGAAATCTGAGAAGTTGAAGCGGAATTGATAAAACAAGAAAAATAAACATCAAGAACAATTATTTGTGTGGAACCCTACTCCCTAAGGAGCAGGATGAAACTACGGGAGAAGCCCTCAAAGGGACGGATTTTATATTAGAATTCTAAATGAGTATCAGGGGTGTGGCGCTCCTTATATAGCCTCACAGATAAGCCGGAGTCCCACCGCACATCCATGTAGGACTAAACATGAGTGGGGTAATTAGATCTTGGGGAGATCCAATTACCCATCTATTACATTCTCTAACACTCCCCTCAAGATGGAGCTGAGAAAGCTGCAGCTTGCAAGACAAAGAAAGTATTGAATACATCTTCACACAATAAATCACAAGAAGAATACACCCATTGTTGGTAGAAGATACTAATTCATTCCTATATTATGAAAACCTTAAGAACAAGTTTGGTACACTGTAATGGAGTGGAGGTGGAACGAAATTATTGCAAGAATTGAATAGAATGTGTTTCTATAAAAACATTTTTAATACCCCTGTGCATGGGGTGTTGTCTGATATCTTTTCATAAATAAGCATTTCTAATATAATGACTTATTATATAGATCAATATCGATGTTTGCTCGCAGTTTTATCTATAAACTGTTGCAATAACACAAGTGTAATTCTGAGTGCAGATTTTTGTGATAGTGATCCACGATTACCTGTTACCCGTTCAAATAATTTGGATACCTGCTAGAACGAGTACCCATGGGAATGGATCAAGTTGACTCCTTGACCCTTTGATGGGTTGGGGACGTTCATGACTGAACGGGTCGGATACCCTCCCTACTGCTTACTCCTCACGACGTTGATCACAACGCCTACTTTAGTGGTTGTCCGTGTTGTTGCGATGCGACCATGTCGGAGTAACTGATATCAAAGTTTTTTTAAGGCTAGGTTTTCACAGGGAAACAAATCACAACGACTTTCTTGCAGACTTGGGTCAGATTGCCACCACCTTCGCTGTCGTAAATAGTGCTTCTTCCTCTTCCTCTTCGTGATTGGATAGGGTTCAGATGGACCCATTCCTATGAAGTTTTTTTCCTTCAACTGGGTTTCATAGTAGAGACTAGAGATCATTGAGGCTGGAAGACGGTCTCTGTGCTCGACAACTAGGCCGTATTGGCGATATAACAGTGATGTATCGGTTTCGATAGACCTCCCATTTTAATATCCCATTGTATATATATCGTCGATATATGGCCGATATATCCATTTTCGGTGATATATCGTCGACACAGTGAAGATTCCTTGCTTAATATCTAAAGTTTCTGTCCCTATTTTGCCTATAAAAGTGGTATATCGCCCTCATGTCGGGTATCTCGCATGAGCTCCCAATTTCCTTCTTCCTTTGGATTTTGAGGTGAGATATTCTCTTATTTGATGTATAAAAATAGGAAAATAGTTAGAGTTTTTGTTCATGGTGGTTATTTGATGCGTAATCTCCTTTTTTATGTAAAATTTGGAATAAATCAGTTGATCTTCCATGGCTTTTGTTCTTGTAATTTGATGCTTTTGATTTTTGTGTAGTTATTAAGTGATGTTATGGATGAATAGAGGTTGGATCTCATGTTTTAGACTTAAGAAACATGATTTCATGGTGATTTTTGTTAACTAAAGGTGTGTAATTAATTAAATCCGAAATTTTAAAAATAGATCTACAATTTAATGAGATTTTTGTTCATGTAATTTGGACCTTTTGATTTTTGTGTAGTTATTAAGTGATGTTATGGATGAATGGAGGTTGGATCTCATGTTTTAGACTTACGAAACATGATTTCATGGAAATTTTTGTTAACTAAAGGTGTGCAATTAATTAAATACGAAAATAAAAAAATAGATCCACAATTTAGTGAGATTATTGTTCATGTAATCAGGGATTTTTGATTTTTATGTAGTTATTAAGTGATGTTATGAATGAATGGAGGTTGGATCTCATGTTTTAGACTTAAGAAACATGATTTTATAGTAATTTTTGTTAACTAAATGTGTATAATTAATTAGATCTGAGAATTTAAAAAATAAATTTACAATTTAATGAGATGTTTGTTCATGTATTTTGGGTTTTTTGATTTTTTATGTAGTTATTAAGTGATGTCTCATGTTTTAGACTTAGGAAATAAGATTTCGTGTCGATGTTTGTTAACAAAAGGTGTGTAATTAATTAAATACAAAAATAAAAAAATAGATTTACAATTTAATGAGATTTTTGTTCATGGGCTTTTGATTTTTTTGTATTTTTTTAGATTTCATCTGTATACAACAAATCAATATCATGGCATACTCTGGTTTGGACCCTGATGGTTCTCGTAGACAGTTTGACTTTAGACGGTGGAGAGATTGGTTGGGGGTATGCCACTGCTCCAGATGGCAACAAAGCGAAATCACAATGCTTCTGTGGGAAGAGATTAGGAGGAGAGGGCATTACTAGACTGAAGCAACATCTTGTTGGCAATAATAAAAATGTTGCCAATTGTACTCGTTGTCCAAAAGACGTAAGGGATTAGGTGAAGGCTAACATGGAGGGGGGATAGGAGAAGGATGTGGAGAGGTTCAGGCGGGATGAACAGTTCAAAGAATTCATGTTTGAGAAGGAGTTCAATGTCTTCTTAGATTCAGACGACGATGACTTTGTCTACCCTGATGACATTCAGACCGCAACGGAGAGGAGGGCATACATGAGGGCGACAAAAGAGTCCATGAGGAGCAAATTTGATAAGAGAGAACTCAATGGTGCACGTGACGGCTTCCTTGGTGCCGGTGGCAGGAGGAGTAGTTCTGGAGGTGCACCAGTACTACCACCCACTGAGAAACACATGAAGAAGGATCTGGAACCATTCTTGACGAGGAGCAGGTCCATGCTGTACAAGTCAAGCAAGGATCCGAGGCAAAAAATGATGAAGGGGATGCTCCCAATGCACGGGAGAGAGTGGGCAATGCCATCGACAATCTCTTCTTTCGGAATACCATCCCAACACATATCGCTATTGGACCTTTTCTGTAGCACGGCATTGATGAGATCGTCGCAGCGGGAACGGGAGTGAAGGCTCCCCCTGCCAAGAAGCTGATGAACAAGTATCTTGGGCAAGAGAAGGAGGAGATGAACGAGTACATCTTCGAGTTGAGGATGAGATGGCCAAAGTACGACGTGACGTTGATGTGTGATGGTTGGACAAGCTATACAAGGAAGCAAATCATCAACTTCCTCGTTTACTGCGACGGTAAGACTATTTTTCTTAAATCCTTCAATGCATCTGAATATGTTAAGGACTACAAGTACCTATTGAAGCTGATGAAGGACACCATTAAGGACGTTGGGAAAGAGAACATTGTACAGATTGTCACAGACAATGGCATCAACTTCAAGAAAGCATGTGAAATGATAATAAAGTCTAGCAACTACGACATTTTTTGGACACTATGTGCTGCGCATTGCATAGATATAATTACAAAGGACTCCGGCAAGAGGAAGCTCGTCGCAAAGGTGATGGAACAAGCACAAATGATCAAGACTTTCATTTACAATTATTCTAAAGTGCTGGTTTTGATGAGGCAGACATGCAATGGCGAGCTGGTAAGGCCTAGCATCACATGCTTTGCAACCAATTTTATAGCGTTGCAAAGCCTAAACTATACAAGACATGATTAAAGACCATGTGTTGCCAAGGTGAATGATTCGAGAACCCAGAAGCTCGGATCGAAGGAGGATGGAGGGTGGAGGCAAGCATCAATGATCTCCACTTCTGGGATGATGTAACAAGGGTCACGAAGATAATGGAACCGGTTGTTTCTGCATTACATATCGTAGATGGGGTCAAGAAGTCAACTATGGGATTGATTTACGAGGCAATGCGCTGCATGAAGGAGAAAGTTAGAGAAGCACTTGCGAGAGGATTTAAAGCATGGTTGGACATCATAGATGAATGATGGTCCAAGATGCTCTCACATCCTCTTCACAAGACTGGTATGTATTATCTAATAAATACTTTTTATCCATTTTGTTAAGCATTTTAGAAGGATTAAAATTTGAGAATTGTTCATCTCCATCATATTAGTTGAATACGAAGTATCAATACAAGAACAGTCTTGGTACAAATGGCGACCTTCTAGCCGTTGTACAAGTTGTGGCGGAGAAGCTCGTTAAGGACGAGAAGGCACATACCTCGTGCATAAATGATGCAATTTTGATTGTATAATTACGATCTATTGTCGCCTAGAGTAAGTTTTAAATAATTTTGAGGCACAAACTTTTTCATGAGTTAAAGTTTTAAATAATGTGCAGATCAAATACTTTAGGGATGCCTTGGGTTCTTTCGGTATAATTAGCGCGATTAATGGACGGGGCAATACTCTTTCTGGTAAGGACTAAGACGAATAAGTCGATTAATTGTGATGTATAACAATTTTACTATTATTGCTTTATCTCTTTTGGATTTTCTGCATTCGAATGGTGGTTACTGTATGGGATGGAAGCTCCCAACTTACGGAAAGTGGTAGTGAAAGTATTGTCTCAAACCGCACATGCCGGTGGCTGTGAGAGAAATTGGAGCACATTCAACTTGATCCCTTCGAAGAGACGGAACACGTTGGGAGAACAGAGGCTCCACGATCTTGTTTTTGTGCACTACAACTTGAAGTGTAAGATGAACATGCAAGAGAGGGGCATGACAAAGAGGACTACACATATCCCATCGATCTTGCATATATTTTCATGATGCACGATTACGATGCATATGAAGATGTTCTGCAGAGGTGGTTCGATTCCGACGGTGCTCCATTGCTCGATCAATCGGGAGGTAGGCCGAATCATAATATAAGCCAACAAATGGGAGAAGATGCTGGTGACTACATGGCCAGATCTGGGTGAATCATGGACCCTCTTGGAGGGGTGGAGCTTGATGCGATTGTGGACGATATTCTCTCCACTGGGTCGAAATCCAAATCCAAATAAAAAGATGACAGTGGGAGCGATGATGATGCTGTTGGTGGTCGTGGTGGATCAGACGATGGGGAAACATATTCAGGGGGGTCAAGGTCAAAAGGAGGTGGTCGTGGACCACATGATGATACAAGATTCGAGTCAGGACGAGAATACATGGAGCGGCGCGGAAACATACATGGGTAGTTTGTCTCAAGTCTGAGTTCAGGGCCTATGGATTACGATGCATATATACGACGTGGCCATCGTCCTACCGGTAGCTACATGGACGATTTGATATCATCTGTAGGTTCGTTGTGTTGCATGAACATTGACAGCCCATACCGTAAAGGAACACTAAGTCCCCTGGGCGATATTGATCCTCACAAGATGAGAGATCATTTGGCGTCTTCCCTGAATATTTTCTTATTCTTCCACCTAGATGTCCTCTTCCTCCTCAGGTGTATACTCCTCCATCATATGGATAGGGTTGCAACGGTGGGTATGGAGGATATAATAGCTACAACGGTGAGATATCCAACCCGAGCAGAGTCAGGACAACTTCTGTGGTGGTGATAATTTTAGTTTCTTCTCTGAGTACTACGGTCCTCCTTCGGGTCCTACTCCTCTGTTGAGATCTTCTCCTACTCTTTCGTCGTCATCCCGAGGATCTCAAGCTAGTACTTCGCAACCTCGACGTACACCTCGTGATACTATATCTAGCGATGCTTATCCTCAACTCGGGATACTCATAGGGATTGATGACCATCAATACATGCAATATATCATAGATTATAAGACCATGTACTCGTCAAGGTTTTAAATCTCAATTTCGATTTCGTTTAGGTCACCCTTAATACTGAAATTTCGTCGATATTTCGGAAAATTTTGACAATTTCTGTGGAAATGTCGGAAATGGCTCAAAAAGCTATTTTTTCAATTTTATTGTAAATTATGATTTTCCAAGTTATTTGAACAATAAATAACTTATAAATACACAATTATTTCACACATATTGCTCATATATATCCCTTATATCGTACATATCAGCCATATCGGTCATATTGTAGAATATGTTAGATATTGCAAATGGAGTTAATGTGAGTATTTCAAACAATGAAACAATAGATATAGACTTATAGGCTTATAGCATACATATAGATCATGTTGTCATCTATGACTATGACGGTATGTTACACACCATATCGAACATTTCTGTTGTTAATACTTAATAACAGAGTAACAATTTTACGACAACTGAAAATACACATATTTCACGTAGAGTAAATAAGAACATGCACATTGATGATTAGTGCAATAAAAGATTACAATATATTACTGGTGATATGTTTGATTCGGAACCAAGAGTTCTACGGTGGATCTGAATCGCTCCCCCTTCTTTGTTGTCTCTCATAATGCATCGCAGATTCAATGAACTCGCAGTAGTTCTCCCATGTTATGTACGAGTATATGGCCTTGTAATCCATAACATATTGCATGTATTGGTCATGGCCTCAAATTTTAGCGAAATTCGGTCGAATTTGTGTCGAATATCGATATCCAGTCGAAGAAATTCGACCGAAATATGGGGGTCCTAGTACAAAAAATGACCGAAATTCCAGTCGAAATTCCACCGAAATTCTGTTTTGGTCGATACCAAAATGGTGACCGAAATCGACATTTAGGGCCTTGGTATTGGTAGTCATCGATACATATGAGTATCCCGAGACGCGGATAAGCAGCACTAGATCCTGTATTACGAGTGGTACGATGAGTCTGCGAAGTAGTGGCTTGAGATCCTCGGGACGACGACGACGGAGTAAGAGAAGATCTCTATGGAGGAGGAGGAGGAGGAAGTGGCGTGTACTCAGGGAAGAAACTATAATTGTTACCGCCAAAGAAGCTGCCCTGGCTTTGCTCAGGTTGGCTACCTTGGTAGTTCTCACCGATGTAGCTACTATATCCCTCATACCCACTATAACCATATGAATATGATGGAGGTGCATATGCTTGAGGAGGAGGAGGTCCTTAAGGAGGAGCATGATAGTATTCTGAGAAGACGCCAAATGATCTCTCATCGTGCGACGATCCATATCCTCCTAAGGGACTTGGTGTTCCTCCACGATATGGGTTGTCAATGTTCATGCAGCTCAAGGAACCTACGAATGATATCAAATCGTCCATGTAGCTTTTGGTTGGACGATGGCCATGACCGTACTCGTAATCCATAGGTCTTGGACTCAGACTTGGAACAGACTGTCCTTGTGTATTCTTCTGTCGCTCCATATATTCACGCCCTGCGCGGAGCCCTTCCTCAAATCTTGTATCTTGTGGTCTATGACCACCCCCTCCTGACCCACCTGAGTATGTTTCCCCACCATCACCAGATCCACCATAACCGCCAACATCATCATCATCATCATCTCTACTGTCATCTTTTGACTTGGATTTGTATTTATAGCTAGCGGAGAGAATTTCATCGACTGCTACATCAACCTCAGCCTCCAACCCTCCAAGAGGGTTTGTAATACTCCCGGATCTTGCCAGATAGTCACCTACATCAGCTCCCATTTGCTGGCTTATATTCTCATTTGGTCTTCCGCCCGGTTGATCGAGCATGGGAGCACCATTGGAATCCATCTACCTCTGGAGAACATCGCCATCAGCATCGTCATCGTGTATCTTAAAAATGTATGCAAGATTAATAGGGTATATGTAGTCCTCTTTGTCCCGACCCTCCCTTGCATGTTTCATTTTCAACCTCTAGTTGTAGTGCACATAGACAAGATCATGGACCCTCTGTTCTCCCAACCTGTTCTGTCTCTTTGAATGTATCAAGTTGAATGTGGTCCAATTCCTCTCACAGCCACCAGCAGATGCAGTTTGAGACAACACTTACACTGCTACGTTTCGTAGGTGGGATGCCTCCATCCCGTACAGTAACCATCATTCGGCTGCGAAAAATCAAGTGGAGATAAACCAATAATAGTTATACATCACTACATATTCAATGTACTTTTTTGTCTTCGTCCTTACCATGAAGAGTACTGCCCCGTCCATTTACCGTAGTAATTCTACCAAAGGAGTCCAATGCATCCCTGAAGTACTTCACCTGCATATAGTTTGAAGCCATTAATTGTTACATAGTACTCTTAAGGAATATTTTGTCAGTCCTAGTCTCAATCTATCTCAAAAATCAAGATACCTCGTTCATGCACAAGGTTTGTGTCTTCTCCTCCTTGACGAGCTTGTCTACCACAATTTGTACCGCTGCTAGAAGGTTAGCATTTGTACTAAGTCCATTCTTATACTGGTACTTAGGATTGGAGTAATAAGCTGGATACAAACAAGCACAATCCTCATATTCTATAGTGATATAAAAATTTTAAAAATAAAATAGGTTATTATATACGGCCTTGTAAAGAGGATGGGAAAGCATCTTGGACCATCGCTCGTCAATGATGTCCAACCATACCTTGACTCCTTTTTCAATCGCTTCTCTGACCTTCTATCTATCTCATGCGGCGCATTTCCTCGTAGATCACTCCCATGGTGGACCTCTTATCGCCGTCTACGATCCGCAATGCAAAAACAACCGGATCCATGATCTTCGTGACCCGAGTCACGTCATCCCAAAAGTGGAGATCATTGATCAATGTCGCCACTTTCCATCCTCCTTCAGTTCGAGCTTCTGGTATCTCGAACCATTCACCTTGACAACACATGGTTTTCACCCTTGTCTTATGTTCTTTCAAGCTTTACAACGCTATCAAATTGGTTGTAAAGCGTGTGATGCCAGACCTCACCAACTCACAATTGCACATCCGCCTCATCAATGCCAATACTTTGAAGCGGTTGTAAATGAATGTGGTGACTACTCGTGCTTGCTCCACCACTTTTGAGACGAGTTTCCTCTTGGTGAAGTCCTTTAGAATTAAATCAATACAATATGCAGCACACAGTGTCTAAAAAATACCGTAGCTACTGGACTTCATGATTCTTTCACCTGCTTTCTAGAAGTTGCTGCCATTATCCGTGACAATTTGAACAATGCTCTCTTTCCCAACATTTTTGATGGTGTCCATCAACTTCACCAGGTACTTATGGTTCTTTACATGTTCGGATGCATCAATAGATTTCAAAAAAATGATCTTTCCATCACAGTAAATATGGAAGTTGATGATCTGCTTTCTCGTTTAGCTCGTCCACCCATCGCACATCAACATCACCTCATACTCTGGCCATTTCCTCCTCAGCTCGGTGATGTACTCATTCATATCCTCCTTCTCCATCCCAATATATTTGTTCATTATGTCGTAGGATGTGGGAGTCTTCACTCCCGTTCCTGCTGCAGCGATCTCATCAATGGCATGTTGGAGGAAAGGCCCTAAATGTCGGTTTCGGTCACCATTTCGGTATCGAACAAAACAGAATTTCGATGGAATTTCGGTGGAATTTCGACCGGAATTTCGGTCATTTCGGTCATTTTTGTACTAGGACCTCCATATTTCGGTCATTTCGGTCAAATTTTGATTTCGATTGGATATCGATATTCGACAGAAATTCGACTGAATTTCGCTGAAATTTGAGGCCTTGGTTGGAGGAATGACCCACTAGCAATGTTGGCAGGAATGCTCTTCCCAAAGAAGGGCTTGCTGATGGCCATTCCCGCCCTCTCTCGTGCATTGTTGAACATGCCCTTCACCGTCTTCTGCCTCAGATACTTACTTGGTTTGTATTGCATGGATTCGTTCCTCATCAAGAAGGGTTCAATTCCCTTTCCCTTGTGTTTTTTGGTGGGTAGTGGTACTGGTGCACCTCGAGAACCACTTCCACTGCCACCTGCACCATAGAAGCTGCTCTGTGCACCACCGAGTTCTCTCCTCTCGAACTCGCTCCGCATTGATTCTTTTGTTGCCCTCCTATAAACCAGCCTCTCAGCTGTAATCTGAATGTCATCGAGGTAGATAAAGTCATCGTCATCTGAATATGAGAGGACGTTGAATTCTTTGTCAAACATGAACTCTTTAAATATATCATCCCTCCATATCCTCTCTGTTTCTCTATCCTTCTTCCCTTCCCAGCTGGCCTTCACCTTGTCCCTCACATCTTTGGGACAATGCATGCATGTGGCAACATTTTTGTTGTTGTCAACAAGATGTTGCTTCATCCTCGTGATCCCCCCTCCTCCCAACTTCTTCTCACAGAAATTGCATTGTGATTTCGCTTTGTTGCCATCAGGAGCGGAGGCATACCTCCAACTAATGTCTCCACTGAAATCCACTCTCTGATCCTTGGAACTGTCAGATCCTGATCCGGAATGTGCCATTATGATGATCACCGAAACCTACGAGAAACTTGAAGAACAATCATTTACGAGCCATACGATGAGAACAATTAAGAATTTACTAATTAATTTATGTTTTAATTTCCCGAATTAATATATTTTAATTTTTCTAATACCTAATATTCATCAAGTCTTAAAATGTCGTTGTTTGAAATTGAAAGTATACTCTTAATATTCGGATTTTCACCAAAAAAACCTTACATCTATACATTAAGGTCTTAGATCTAACAATTAGGGGACTATTCTCTTAGAAAAATCACCTAAGAGACACAAAACATGTAAATTAAGGCATAGATCTAAGGGTTGATTTTCGGAATTACTCTATTTGAATATTTCATTTACTAAAAAAATCTGAAACATGTTTTCTGCGTCCAAAATTTAAGATCCGAGTTTATCCTCGAAGAACTCATCATGATTCCTCATTAAAAATAAAAGCCCTTTCTCTTCCATAGATCTCACAAATTATTTTCAAAATACGTTTTACTACATGTTATACATTAGTTCCGAGTCAATACATTCATAACATCATTATTGTACATTAAAGGACAAAGTCCCTACTTTTGATCTCCAAAAATCAAGCTACGTATTCAAAATCTCGCAAAAAAACACCACACCAAGAGAGAACAACATCTTAGGAACAAAAACCCTAAAAAATTGAAGAAATTTATGAACATTTGATTATTTTCGCTTACCTTGATGAAAGGGATGGAACAAGGACTTGGAGAAGCTTGGAGAACCAAAGGAGCCGACTATCTGTCGAAATGGTAAATTTTGATCGATATATCGATCCATCTCGACAACTTGCAGATTTTTTAATACAAGATTCTCTTTTTTGGGAGAGATGACGAGATGGCCCGAAATATCGGCGATATTTTGTGAGATTTTGGCCGAATTCCGAGAAATCGACATGTATATGAATTTCAATATAGCGAGTCCATCGAAATCGAAATTTTGCCGAAATTTCACGAGATTTAGTACCCTGGTACTCGTACATGAGATGGGAAAACTATTGCGAGTTCATTGAATCCGCAATCCGCTATGAGAGACAACAGGGCAGGGTGGTCGATTTAGATCCGTTGCGGAATTTTTATTTTAGGTCATCTCTTTTTACAATATTACATTTATTTGGATAATTTTCATTTATTTTTGTAATTAGATAAATCTTTATGTTAAGAAGCACTGTCTTGTTAATCATTATTGACATGTGTGATCTAAGAGAGTAAGAGTACATTCGTAAGTTATTTAGTGATTGTAGAACTTGGTTGAACTCCATTTTCAATATATGTAGTAGGTCAACAACTAACAATATCAGCGATACGTTCGATATGGCCGATATGTGCAATATAAGTATAATGGTCGACCCTTTTTATTCTGAATTTTCAGACCAGCGAGTGTTAGAGTTTCTAGCGTTGACTATGTCCCTCTCATGTTTAGGGAGTTCGTCTATGTGGTTGGGTCATCAGACATTGTACGGATGGCCCTTTCTCGGGGAACAAGACCTATAAGGTAGTATACGCTTCGGTTGTTTTTGACGTCAGGATTATTGTGTGCGAGTTTATGCAGATATGGAACTGGAAGATCCCCCGTTGAGTCATGTTTTTTTGTGGTTGGTCGGATTTATCGGAAGAGATTGGGATATCACGTGTCTGGTCAGGCTATTCCAAGGAGCGGATGGAACATGCCAACATTGTTCTAATGGGGTGGAGGACATTGATAGCATTTTCTTGTCCTGGACCACGTCGAGAGACATCTAGGTGGAGGTCGGGCTTGATGGAGTGGCTCTAGTGAGCGCCCCTGCTAGAAAGTGGTCGATTGGGTCAGGCTCTGAGGAAGGGAGAACAAAGGCTTGTGCAATCATTTGGGCTTTGTGGTTGGATAGAAATGATGCTATCTTTAAGGGGGGGGGGAGGTTTTATTTTGAAAATGTACCGGGACATGCCAAAGCCTTCTATGAAACTCTAAAGGAGGTCCACCCACCGTTCTCTCAAAAAAAAAAGAAAGTGGTCGATTGGGTCATCGTGTGCCATCTTTATGCCCGAGAAGATCTGGGTGGTGGCTTGCTTTGGGGATCTGGCTCAAAGGGATTGGTATTTTTTCTGAAGTGAGAATCTATGTGGAGAATGTACTAGAGCATGCTAGAATCTTACGAGATTCTTGGTCTTTGTAATTTTGATACTTAATTCGTGAATATAATTTTTTTGGGTCCTCGTTTATACGTCATGCCATTTTTCCTTTGAAAAGAGCAAGTGCAATGACCATTTAAGGTGAGTAAATAGGGTTAGGATGCAGTTAGCCTACAATTAGCTTGCAAATATCCAAATCCATCTCAATTAATCGATTGGAAAAATAATTAGTTGGCTGATTAGGAATGTAATCAAGTAAGATGCTTTTGAAGTTGAGGTGAAAAACACAAACGTAGGTTAAAAAAATAATGGGTTGAAAAATCATTCGTTCACTTAAAAATAGAGACAATGAGCTTGAAATGCATTGCTGATGATGGGCGATGGGATTTAGGGTGGTCGACAAATGTAAATGTTTTTTCAATTGGAGGCATATTTAGATGGCTGGAAAACATAGACAACCTTGTTTTTTGGTTTTCAAAAAGAGTCGACGGCCGAACTCAATAATTGATTTAAGGTGATCTTAGTTGATTGAAAATTTGATTAGTCGATTGAATTATTTTGACTTGAAAAATACTTATACGATAAGAATATACTTCTTTTAAGGCATTTTTTTGCTAAAAACAAAAATTATGTGAAGACTGACTTTTCTTGAGCCATTTCCGAGTACTTTCTTTTCTTAATCTTTGATCTGGGGTTTCCTCTAACTTGAGCTGGCCTTCAGCTAAATAGTCCTTGCTACTGTTGATGCTTTCTATTGGGGTTTTCTCTTTCTATCTCTTAGCTTCATGACTCGTGTGATATGATCTTCTTTAGCCCGTTTTGGAGTAGGTGTTGGCTTTTATTTTTCTTCTTAATATCCATCAATTCTGTATTTTGATCTGAAATGTTCGTCTAAAACAGACTAACTTTTATCATTTCCAAAAGCCAAGTCACAAACTTCTTCTTTATGACAACAATGAAGGGGGACTTTTATATCTCATTTCTTTAAGCCAATAACTTGTTTTGGCAGAAAATCTGAATACCTAATCCGTGCAGAGTAGGGATGAGCATTGGGCTGGGCCGGCCCGGCCCGGCCTGAAGCCCAGCCCAAAAAGCCCGGCCCGGCCCAGGCCCAAATGAACATCGGGCCGGGCTTGGGCCCAATATTTAGGCCCAAAATTTTTTTGGGCCGGGCTCGGGCTTGGCTCGGCCCAGCCCGACCCGGCCCAAGGGCCCGGCCCGAAGAGGGCCCGAACCATTTCCCATATCTTACACGTATGAAAGCTCCCACCTATTTCATGTACACTTCCTTCTTGTATCTCGTCTTCATACTATGTTTATAAATCAAGAAAGTTACGTGTGATATATGAGTTGCTGATCATTGTATTTCAATTCAGTATTAATTTTCCTTAATTAGTCTTTGGTTTAGATTGTATTGGTTATTCTTGGATTTCTTAGTATTTTTTTTCAATCAGAATATTTTCTATTATTGAACCTTTACCCAATATGGGTCATGCCCATTTTTTAACATGTAAGGTCTGGTGCACCTATTGTTAATTGGCTAAGTTTGTTTCACTCTTCCAGTTTATATACATGTGAGATATTCATGGTATCCGACATTGAGTGCACATGTGAAAAATGAGATATCATCGGATTTGGTAGAATCAAATTTTACTTGTTTCACAAGTATTATGGCACATGTTTAAACAAATTTAGCTTGTGTAACTTGAGTTGAGATTAACTTGAAACAAAAGACTCAAAGTTAATAGTCTCTAACGGGCGGCGATGGGCCGGCCCGGCCCAAGCCCGGCCCAAAGGAATTGGGCCGGGCCTGGGCTTGGGCCGAGCAAAAAAAAAATTTACGGGCCTAAGCCCGGCCCAAGGCCCGAAATTTTTAAGCGGGCTTGGGCCCTTCAGGGCCCGGCCCAGCCCGGCCCATGCTCATCCCTAGTGCAGAGGATGTAGATCAGGAGTGTCAATTGGGTGATAGTTTTTTTATTGAATGTGACTCTTATACTTCTTACCTAGTTTTTCTTGAATGTGACCCTTATACTTCTTACCTTTTCCGCGGCCTCCTTTAATACTTTGTGCACAAGAACAGCAACTTTCCCTTTCCATGAATGTAATTTAGAGCTGCTTATAAATTATTTAGCTTGCGCATGGCACCAACACTCTCTCTCTCTCTTGCCGGCTCCCTTTTTATCAACATATCTACTGCTTCCCCGAGCTTGCCAATCTAGTTTGAATGTTCTAAGCACCAATCTTTGACTTGTTTTCTTGGAGTAGCCTCCTAACCTCTTAGATCAGTTAACTTATGATAGAGTTGTGTTGTAAACTTTATTTTTTAAATAAAAGAGTTGTTTTTTTTATTTCTTTGATCTTTCTAACTCTTGCTCTAACCTATTTCCCCCCCAAATGAAATCAGTTTATGAATAACATACCTTTGTTTCTTGCTGTTTTGTTTTTTTGGTATGAAGGACATCAGAAGAGGCCTTGCTTCAGTCAACCGGATTATCAAGGATCACAACATCAAAGGAGTTTGTGGTCCAATAGTGGAGTTATTAGATTGTGATGCTAAATATTTTACTGCAGTAGAAGTCACTGCTGGAAACAGGTATATAACTAGCTCTGCTATCACGGCTTCATGATTTTCTGCCTTTTGCATCTTAAAGACATTTCATGTAGCCCATGTTTGCTACCTGCAGTTTGTTTCATGTTGTGGTCGAGACAGATGAAATCTCAACTAAGATAATCAGGTTTTTGAATTCAGAAAAAGGTGGCCGTGTTACCTTTATACCTCTTAATCGGGTTAGAGGGCCACATGTAGCATATCCTCGTGATAATGATGTATTGCCACTTTTGGGAAAATTGAAGTTCTCCGCTGATTACTCTCAAGCATTTTCTCAGGTTCGGTTCAGATTGCTTTTCTTGTTGCTGTATGCCTTCCTTCAAAAACTTAATGCCAGTACCTGATCTGTTTGATAGGAAGCTACTTTTGTATGCGTCTTCATGGTTCTTGTGCTTGGAACTGTAGGGTTTACTGGTGCTTTATATTGTGTTTTATTCATTTTATACATTCTACAGTGGTTACAAGAAAGTTTCTTGAATTTTATATTAGTCCTCTTATCGAGCTTGACTTGGTCCTGTTCTTGTCGTGGATTTTTTGGTGTGAACATGAGGTTGTTCTTGGTCCAATTCCATTTTTTCCTCTCTGGGGTTTGTGTCCCTGCTTCGTAATGAGATCTTTTACTTCCAATATCTACTTCTTTTATTTTGCTTTTCTATAGTTAAATGATCTTTTTTAATTGTGATTTCATGGTTGTCTGATCTATACAAAGCCTATATTCTTGTATTTGTTATGGGTAGTCATATTCCATTTAAATCCTAGCAGGTATTCGGCAGAACAGTAATTTGTCGTGATTTGGATGTTGCTGCAAGAGTTGCTAGAAATGACGGTCTTGATTGCATCACCATGCAAGGTTTTAATGCACTCATCTTATGAGAGGAATTATAGTTGACTAATTTTTCTTATTATTTCCTTCCATTTCTTTTCTCTTTGAATTATTATTATCAGGTGACCAGGTAAACAAAAAGGGTGGCATGACTGGGGGTTTTTATGACAATAGACGTTCAAAGCTGAACTTCATGAAGATTATCAAGGAGAACAAGCTCTCCATCCATCATAAAACCATGGAACTTGAACAGATTGGAAATGATCTTAAAGATATCCTCAAAAAATATTTTAAGTACGATTATTTCTGATTTTATTTTGAAATTAGTTGGTGACTTTTTTTTGGATCAATTGTGCAACAAGTGATTTGTATTATACTGGAAAGACTGTGTGGAGAAGAGAATGAGTCGTGTTTATTCCATAGGTCTAGGGTCTCTTATATAGAGAGCAAACCCTAGAGAGCCGTAGTGGAAAAATACATAAATACCCGTAAGGGTTATAGGACATAAATATTTTTTATAACTCTAACACTCCCCCTCAAGTTGGAGCATATCTATCTATCATGCCCAACTTGGAAACTAAATACATGAGGTGCTTCTTTGGATTTTGGAAGGGTCGTTGTGAAGATGTCCTCAAGTTGAGGTTCGGTGGATATGTGTGGAGTGCTGATCTGTCGTCCTCATAATGCATCACGAATGAAATGGCAATCAACTTCTATGTGTTTTGTTCGCTCATGGAAAGCTGGAATGATGGCGATGTACGTAGCACACTTGTTGTCACAGTACAAGGTTATAGTAGTGACTGACATGCCAAGTTCTTTTTGAAAAGAAACAAACCACGTGATCTCACAGGTGGCTTGAGTCATTGCCCTATATTATGCTCCCACACTTAATCTGGAGATCACTTTGCTTCACCAAGTGATTAGGTTGTACCCAACAAACATGACGTAGCCTGTAGTGGATTGGTTGTCTCCATTAGAGCTAGCATAGTCAGAATCTGTATAGGCAGAAATATTAGCTTGTCCATTCTACCCATAAAAGAGTCCACATCCAGGAGATTCCTTCAAATGTCGAAGGATCAGAAGAACATCTTGCCAATGGCTGTAAAGGGCTTGTCCATATGCCGGTTGGCTCTGCTCAGAACACATGATATATCTGGCCTAGTAACAGTGGGATAGAGCAATTTTCGTACTAAGCTTCTATACCGCATCATATCCTTAAATGCTGGATCAGTAGATGTGGAATGTTTTCTCACTTCTACATGGATGCTAGATGGCTTGCATCCAAGTAGTCCCGCCTCAGTTGGAATATCGAGACAATACTTCCTCTGTGAAAGATGGAGCGCCTCTATAATGCTGTAATGTGTATCATCTCAATGCCAAGAAAATAACGAAGTTGATCAAGAACTTTCGTAACAAAGACCTTTTGGAGGAAGATCTTGGTTTCTAGAATACCAGCTTCATTATCTCTTGTGACAACCATATCATCAACATAGACTACAAAAATGACGGTGCCAATAGATCGTCATCTGACAAAGATAGAGTAGTTAGTGTTGTCATTTGAAAGCCAAGTGTTTTGATCTCTGTAGTGAGCCTATCAAGTATACCACAGGGCTCTGCTTCAGGCCATTGGCCTTGCGGAGTCAGCATACACATTATCACATTCCCCCTCGACTATGTAACCTGGCGATTGCATCACGTAGACTTCCTCATCAAGATCACCATAAAGAAAGGCGCTCTTCACATCAAATTGGTAAAGGGGCCGGGCCTTGTTGGCAATAATAGAGAGAATGATACATATCGATCGCATTCTGGCTACGAGTGAGAAGATCTCAAAATAATCAACCCAAAAGTTTGTGTAAACCCTTTGGCAACTAGTATGTCTTTCAACATGCCAATAGACCCATCAAGCGACTGTTTGGTACTGAAGACTCATCTACAAGCTACATGACGAACTCTCGAGAGCACGACACAAGATCCCACGTGCCTCAGGAGGTTAGTGCATCCATCTTTTGATCCATGGTATGTTGTCAATCATGATCCTGCATTGCACTAAGATGATCTCAGAGGATGGAAATAACATTCAGAGCATCTGCAAATCTCTTGTCAAAGCTAGATAAATCGTTAATAGAAGTAAAATGTGACAATGAGGTGATAAGTACATTGCATCTTTTGTTTGTGGAGAGCTATCAGAAGCTCTTTAAGTATATCCAGGGCATCAATGGTGGGAGCACTCGAAGTGGTCATATCATCCTGCATAAAAAGGGACATGCAAAGGTATAGACACATGTGTAGAATGTATAAAGATACACTAGCAAGTATACACGATTGGTGGAGGAGGGAGGTCCAGAGAAATGTCACACCCTGTGTGAAAAAAACGTATTTGTTCAAAGAAGGTGACATCTGCAGCCACGTACTAGTATCGACCATGGCGTCAAATTTCAGCGAAATTCGGTCGAATTTCTGTCGAATATCGATATCCAGTCGAAATCGAAATTCGATCGAAATGACCGAAATTTCACCGAAACTCTGTTTTGGTCGATACCGAAATGGTGACCGAAACTGACATTTAGGGCCTTGGTATCGACACCAAACATGATCATAACAACGGTAGGCTTTCTGGGTATGGGAGTACTCAAGATAGACACATTTGGTAGCTCGAGGTGATAATTTGTCGGCTTCTTGGAAGTTGTGAATAAATGCAATACAACCAAAGAATCGCAGAGGTACATGGAAGGGAGACTCAATAGAGTATAGTAATGAGAATGGAATTCCCCTACCTAGAACAGACGAAGGAACACGGCTGATGAGATAGACTGCAGTAAGGATGGCATCCCCAATAGAGTTTGGGAGCACTCATGTGACTAGGGAGAGATCTGGCAACATTTAGCAAGTGTCGGAGTTTTCTTTCTACGATCCCAATATGTTGTGAGGTATATGGATAGGAAGTTTGGCGAATAGTACCGTGAGATGCAAAGAAAGATGTCAAGTCATGTTGGTTAATTCAAGAGTATTGTCAGTTCGAATGATCTTAACACATGTAGGAAAGAAGTTTTTAACATATTGTAAGAAATTTCTGACAAACTTATTAATCTCTGAACGCCCCTTTATTAGATACACCCAAGAAGATCAATTATAATCATCAACGGAGGCTATAAAATAACGATGAACACTTAATGTTCGAACCAGACAAGGTTTGTCCCCAAACATCACAATGAACGAGATGAAAAGGACTAGTAGTACTGGATTCAATATGGACATGAAACGAAGCTCGATGATGTTTCCCAAATTCACACGCCTCGCACTGAAAGAGCTTCAAAGTAGATGGTTCAGGAAACATCATGTAGATGGCCTTAGCAAAGGAATGCCCAAGGCGTAGATGCCATAGGAGCGTGTCTTCGAAGATGGATGCATTACCGACAAACTTGGAGTCTGAAGGTATGTCGGGATATATAGACTATTCTTCTCATGGCCCCCACCAAAAAGCTGCCTCGTCCGGATGTCATGAAAATAGTAACAAAACTCATCAAATATCACTTGACAATTAATCTCAACACAAATCTTATGAACAGATAGTAAGCTAAGAGGGAAATCAAGAGCACAATGGACCCCTGACAGTTAGAACTTGGGAGATAGCTCCATTTTTCTGACAGTATTAACCAGTGATTGAGTCCTATTAGCGACTCGAATGGACTTCACAGAGGAAGATGGTGCAGAGGAGGTTAGCAGACTACCTTCTCCAATCAGATGAGTAGAGGCACCAGAATCATTAATCCAAGTCGGAGCAGAGTGATGGCAGAGTTGGCTACTATACCTAAAGGAGTAGCCAGAGCGACAGTTGTAGTGCCACTGGAGGTAGTAGGCCCGAGAGTCTGAAGAATCTGCATTAGGCGGGAGTAATCTACGTCATTAAGATGGACTATCTTGCCACTGGAGGTTGCTACAGGCGATGCCTCTTCCACATCATAGGCATCCTTGTAGCAAGGCCTTAAATGTCGGTTTCAAGCACCATTTTGGTGACTGACAGAAATGGAATTTCAGTTGAATTTCTGTCGAATTTGGTCGAAGTTTCGGTCATTTTTTGTACTGGCCCCCCCATATTTCGGTCATTTCTGCCATTTCGGTCGAATTTCAATTTCGACAGGATATCAATATTCGATAGAAATTCGATCGAATTCCGCTGAAACTTGAGGCCATGCCTTGTAGGCATTATTGGCATGATAAGGAGGCACACCGAACTTCTGTCAGCATCTTTCGAACAGGTGGTTCCACCGACCACTGTAAGTGCATGGGGCAATAGAGTCTCGCCTACAACCACGATCAAAGTCGATTCCTCGTCCGCGGCCACAGCTTGAGTCATGTCTGTGTCCTCGAAATCCATTTATGCCTCCTTTCCTAGATGAGGTTATATGTGCAGAGTTCTCTGCTGAAGGCTAGGCATGAGGTCGTGCAACATGTCTCCTATTCCTCAAGTCGGCCAAAGATAGCCTTCATCGTTGGTAGCATGTCGGATATAAGAAGGTGCTCCTTCGCTGCATGATACCTAGAATGTATGCCGTCAAGAAAATGATATACTTGCTACTAGTCAGAACGCACTTGTACTTGTTTGGTACAACATGAGGGCTGAAATATCACAAGCTCCTCATACGGGTTGGAGAGATGCCTGTAGTACTCAATAAGGGTGGAATCACCTTGAGATGCCGACCAAATTCGCTTGTAAATGGCCGTAATGCGTGACTTTGTCTTCTTCTGGAAGTACGTCTGCTCGAGATCCACATTTCCTTTATTGTGTTTTTATAAAGAATATTTGAGGCAATGTGAGCCTCAACACTGTTGGTCATTCAGTTGATAATCAAGTAGTTGTCTGCGTGCCATTTGTCCTTTTCATCTAAAGGACCCTGAGTCAGGATGTAGAGTTTTCTGATCACCAATGTACACCATAAAATATCGAGACCAGAACACACAATTTTCGGTGTCCTTAAGTTTGATAGTAATGCCTTGCGCCATTATATTCGTGGCCAAGGGCTTTGTCTCGGTACAAGGTGTCATGGTGATCTTAGAGAAGAAAGGAGATCCTTGATTGACTAAGGATGCATGCTAGAGCTAAAAGATGCCCTAAAATTAAGGTAGCAGCGGTGGTCCTGGGAGGTTCCAGCGGCAGTGTGGAGGCCCTGAAAAGTTGCTGGCTCGATCTCCAAGGGCCTCTGGATGGTTGATGCGGTGTCTGCGTCGGTCTTGTGGGCTGCAACAGCTGCTGGCTGCGATTGTAGCTGCATCCCTGGGATGGCTGCAGCTGCTGCTGCAGCAGCCTAGAGGTGTGGAGTACATGGATTCTCAGCATGTCCCATCTCAAACCGTCCAGTGCCACTACAATGTCAGGCTCATTCTAGGTTGCATTAGATTCTTAAAACATTACCATTCAACGCACATGAAGCACGAAGATAAGGAACATATCCTAGCTTATCAAACTCCCTTCTAATGTTAACACTCGAACAGGATTGGCCTACTGCTAGCTTTTGCAGAAGGCACTAAAAGATGAGCACTGCATGGTATAAGATATGGTGATATATCATTGATATGCATCTGCAATTTGTGAAGTTCTAGCTACATAAGAATTCATTTATTATGAATAATAATAGAGATAAGTCAATTACTTTGACAACCTCGTAGATTTATTAGATTGTTTATTATTCCTATATTTCAATGAAAGAATAAAAAGTATTGGGTATATTTTGTCATTATTCGGTATCTTAAATATATAATGTATCAGATGAGACGATTGAATCAAAATAATTCCCCTTTTTAAGTATGATTTATGTCGGAGGATAATTTATAAATGTTATGCCATGTTCCATTAACACACTCAAAGGATCATATGATATATCGGGTGTAGAAGTAGGCCAATATCTATATTGGCAAACAGGGGGTTTACAATTACATGCGCAAGTACTTATCACTTCATGGTGTGTATGATCGATTCGAATTGTTGTACGAAATGAAATGTCACAATATTTTTTTATCCATTTCCGAGTGATGGAAAACAAAGAAAATCTTTTTCGTACCTACCTAGTTTATCCACTTTTTCCGAAATGATAGAGCGAAAAATATTTTTGTACACGAGTTACGAAGGAAGCTTCGAACTCATATTGTTCGTGGGTTGAGAATGGGAGTTGAAATCTGAGATCAAATCTCCCGAAATTCTTATTTATTTATATATATATATATATATATATATCTTTTTTTCTATTTACCGATCAGGAATAATAAACGTGAAAATAGCAGACTTAATAGTATAATAATACTAGTAGTTTTAATTAAGTATATAGAAAATTTTGTATTTATTTTTTATCCATATATCGGTAATTACATGTCGGGACTATCGATATACCCTAGTATATTATTTTCCAGGATGTAGACCGATATCTTGTGATATGTCACCGAGATATTGTTGTATCATGTCATATATCTCAAAGTTAGAAGATTTTGAGATATTGTTGTATCATGTCATATATCTCAAAGTTAGAAGATTTTAGTACAGATTTTTTCGAATATTTACCAATATAATTAATATTGTTCGATAATGATGTTGTATCATCGATATTAACCATTTTGATTAATTTTGTTGTTTTTTTTGCGATGCGTTTTTTTTATTTTTTTTTATTTTTAAAGGCTGATTTGTTGGGGTATTGTGCGTGTATAGCTACTTCTAATATTAACAACATACCGGGATTCGTTTGGGATTAAGTTACAGGCCCTTGTTTTTGGATTGATGGCTTCGCCTTCTTTTGTAGTGGATATAAATTAACTTTGGAACTGTCCAAATAAAATTTGCACTGATATATTGTACATTTTTCTATATTAATGTATAAAAGGTGCTAAGTGGTAAATGTTAGTAATCTAGTGATATGGATCTACCGCATACTACAACTATATTTATTATCTTTAATTAAGGTGGAATGTTTAATTTCTAATCTATATTTTATTCATCTTCTTTTAAATTTATTTTTTTGAGACCACAAAGGGGAAACACACATAATTGTCAGCCCAAAACACAATAGAAAATTTTTAAAATTGCCAAGGTTACTTCATAGTTTAAATGCGGGTTTGCTAAAGTGGAGCGGAGTCTCTACTATTCTTTTTTATAAGAAAATTTCATTAAAATGAAAGGAAAGTACTATAAAGCAATCGTGAGTCCTGCTATGCTCTATGGATCTGAATGTTGGTATGTGAACCATAGACATGTGCATAGAATGACAATAGAAGAAATGAAAATGCTATAATAGATGTATGATCATACATGGAAAGATCGAATTTGAAACGATGTGATCATAAGGAAAGTTAGTATAGCTCTGATAACAGATAAGATGTGAGAGAACCATTAGTATGGTTTGGTTGTATGCAAAGGAGGTCAGTTGATACACTGGTTAGATAATTCGAGATTTGGAATGTTGAGGCGGCTAAGAGACGATGAGGAAGACCTAAGAAGTGTTGGAAGGGCACTATCTGAATGGATCTTAGTTATTTGGATCTAAGGTTGAGAACGACCCAATATCGATATGAATGGAGGCAAGTAATCCATGTAGTCAACCCTACTTAATGTGGGAAAAGTCTTTATAGTTGTACCAGGATTACCTAACAAGGTCTATGACTTGAGGAAAGTCGTAGTAAGATGAATTATATTTTCCACATAGAAATTAGAAACTATAAGAAGCAAAAATTACTCCGTCTCAAGAGAGCCAAATCACCTAGATAGTTTCAATGGAATAGAGTGTTTCTCTAAAGGCACAAAACCTTCCATCGAAGACAGGGTCTCGAAAAATCTCAAGATTGCTTGTATCATTCCAATGGGTGCCGTCCACCCAACAATCTACAACGAGTGCATCATGAGCGGAAGACGAAGTGTACAGTTGCGAGAACAACTAATACATGGGGATGATGAGAATGAAGAGTGTTAACAAGCATCGGGTAAGTGGAGGATCCCGTGAACAACTAACATATAAGGAAATGGTACCAGAAATCTTATACCACCATAGTCGTGATCCCACACACCTGCCCACGCGAAAGTCAAAAAAGAGAGTGATGCATGATGGACTGACATAAAAAGTGGAAAGTTGACAATAAGGATTTCCGGAAAAAATGTCTCGACGTCCTGAGAACCACAAAGATCCGATCATAGTACTCCAAGGACGATCTTACTATTCCCCCGATCTAATACGCGGATGACACTATATTCTTCGTGGAGGGCGGCAGGGAGGAGGTTGGGGTCGTCGCTACCGTGGTGATACTCTTTGGTGAACTATCTGGTCTCGTCCAAAATCGGGACAAGTCCATTTTAGTGCCTTTTGCATTCTCCGAGGAGGAGGTGCGGTCTTGCTCTGCTGATTTGAGGGTAAGATGCGGCAAGCTGCCGATTCGCTACCTTGGCATGCCACTTTCAATCGAGCGTAGGAGGCTGGCGGATTGGCTTCCAGTCGTCGAAAAGATGGAGGGTAGGTTGGCGGGGTGGAGGTCCTCCATCCTCTCCAGGGGGGATTGGTACTCCTGAAAGCGGTTATGGCGGCAATTCCCCTTTTCTTCATGTCTGCAAGAATTTTGCCGAAGGGGATTCGCGTACGTATAGAAGGGGTGATGGGGAGATTCTTATGGCGCAGGTGCGGGCAGACGACCGGGGGCATACACTTTGTTGATTGGGATACTGTCACATTGCCGAAAGTGGATGGCGGTTTGGGTGTTCGAAAGCTGGATGTGCTATGAATGAAGCGTTAATCTTGAAGTGGATCTCCAGAATTTGGGGGAGCGCTGATGATGTGTGCTGCAAGTTGATCCGTCGTATCTGCGACTGTCGAAGCCTATTGGCTCTTGTGCCCCCTACGGGTATGCGGCCTTCCTTGTTTTGGAGGGGGATGCTTTCGCTGCTTCCTCGCTTTCACGTGCTATTCCGTCCCATCTTGGATAACGACCTCTCTTTTGCCTTCTGGCTCGACAACTGGACCAGCGAGGGGGCACTCGCATCGCGTTTTCCAAGACTTTTTACCTTTGCGGCAGACAGGGAGGTAAAAATTGCCGATGTGTGGTGTGACGGGAACTGGATGCCCCGTTTTTGTGCAAAATTTTCGGATCAAAGACTTGATGAATTCCTTCAGTTGTGCGATTCTCTAGCTTGCTACGAGGGCCCCAGGGGGAGAGAACACTGGGTTTGGAGGGACGCTCCGTTTTCGGTCAATAAGGCTTACGCGGCTATTCACAGGCCGTCGCTCGCTCCCTCCGAGGTCCTCACTAAGAACTGTTTTTTAATCTGGGGGCTTCACCTCCCTGAGCGCATCGGGTTCTTTCTATGGCTCTTCAGGCGCAAACGCTTAATGACTCGGGACTGGTGCGCGCAGTTTTTGGGCTCTATCTTCGAATCCTGCTACCTGTGTGGGGTGGCCATTGAATCGGTGGACCATCTGTTCTTTAATTGTTCGTGCACTGCAGAATCATGGGACGACCTGAGACTCTCTTGGGTCGACGCGTCATCCTTCGATGCCTTCTGGGAGTCGTTCCGGTCTGCTCCTCTCAGACCGCAGACGGAGGTGTTGGGTCCGCTATCTTTGCTGTGGAGTATTTGGCTGGCGAAAAATGCCTTAGTGTTCTCGGGCTGCAGGTTCTATAGGAAAAATGTTTTATCTCAGTTCAAGGCTTTTGTGGAAGCCTGGTCATCTCTGTGATTCTGGTATTTTTTTTTTTTCATTTTTTTCGTTTCTTTTTCTTTAATCAATATACTGGGGAGGGCACCTTAGCGTGTTACTCTCTCTTTTGGTCTTCAAAAAAAAGATCCGATCATAGTAGTCCGACCGGCTCTGCCTCCTCCCATTCCCTACAGCACTATATAACTTCTATCTTTGGCCTTGGGATAAATAGTCAGGATTTAAGCAGTTAGACAGGGATAAGAATGAGCGTGAGTGAGTGAGGAGAGTGAGGAGAGAATCCAAACTCACCACCAATGCAGCCAATCCAAACAGCACCTAGTAAACAAGTGTTTCATTCAGGTATCAATTTATCCAATGTCATTACTGAATAAACCAACAAGTAACAAGTTGAGTCTGGAGAATGGTTAATGATGTCCATGGTAGGATTCTAACCACAATGTCACCATTGATTGTAGAAGTTGTGGCATTTAAATATATTCCTTGGCAGCAGAAAACAGACTTATATTTCTTCTCTCTTTTGACTCTAGTATTTTTTATGGGTGGTTGTTCTACCGTTGGAAAACGGAACCTTGTTTTGGCTCTTCCTTATGATTCATACAGATAGATCAGAAAATCACCAGCCTTGTTAGTGAACAACAAAAGCTGGATGGTCAGCGTGGAAATATTATGTCCGAGTTGGAACAAATCAAACAGGACATAGCTAATGCTTATAAGCAGCAGTTATCACTTTCATCCGCTCTAGAGAAGAAGGTTCCTACTAGGACGTACTGTTTATAATGTTTATTTTTGTTCTCTTCTACACGAAGTTGTTAAGTAGCTTTGTAACGACGTCTAAATGTTCTTTGGTATTTGCAGTTAAAATTACTTTCAGGTGCCAAGGGTCAGGCTGAGCAACTAAGAGCTGGTATTGCTATGAAGGAAGCTGAAATGGGAACAGATCTTATCGATCAATTGACAAAGGAGGAGAAAAAACTTCTTTCACGATTGAATCCTGAGATATCGGAGCTCAAGGAAAAACTTATTGCCTGCAGAACAAGCAGAATGGAGGTGTCAGCATTTATTTTCTCAATTTTTTACTTTATGGTGGGTATGTATATAAATGCTCTGTTTGTTTTACAGATTGAAACCAGAAAGGAAGAGCTGGAAACTAATTTATCTACAAACCTTGTAAGGAGAGAACGGGAATTGGAAGCTGTGAAGTCATCTGCGGACCTGGATTCTTTATCTGAAGAAATTGAAAACAGAAGGAAGGAATCAAAAGAATCAAAGTCTTTTCTTGATGATTTAACACGACAGCTAAAGAGTTGGTTACTAATACAATGAACTTTAGTTGCACTTCCCATTGCAATACTATATATTTTTATTTTATAACTAACAATAAAAATTCTATGCAGGTATACTGGAAAAGATAGACAGTAGAGCTAAGAAGATGAAGGAGATCAAGAACTCTAAAGAAAACCTGAAGGTTCTGAAAAAACAGATTGAGTATGGATAATGGAACTTGTCAAGTTCCTTGTAACAGTTCTATTGTGTTCTTTGCAGAGCCTAGAAGAGAACTATCAACGGTTGCTTCAAGATGAAGCAAAAGAGTTAGAACAATTGTTAAACAAAAAAAATCTTAATCTTTCTAAGCAGGAAGATAATATGAGGAAGATCCGGGATTTAGGGTCTCTGCCATCTGATGCATTTGAAACGTAAGACTTTTATTCTGGTGGCATTACTCTAGATGCTTGTTTATGGCTTTGGAGATCTTGTTTGTCTGTGATATGGAACGTTGATTGCATGCTGTTTTGTTCATGAGGAAGTTCAGTGCTCTGGATCCATAATGGTATATTCAGAGCAGTCCCGATCTTTCTAACGTTGTATTTTTGAAAATGCTAAATTTAACTCTAGATGGTTGTTTATGGCTTTGGAGATCAAATTGTTCTGTGATATGGAACTTCGGTTGCATGTTATTTTGTTCCTGGGGAAGTATCAGTGCTCTGGATCCATGATGGTATACTCGGAGCAGTTCCAATCTTTGTATTGTTTTAATATTGTTTGTTTTTCTGGAAAAGAACAAATATAAAGGAGTGTATGTAAATTCATTTCCATATACAGCTTCCACTCTTTCTTTTTAATTCGATGGATGAATATTAGAGGTTAGTAGCCAGGATTTTTTACTTGAATTATTAGTATGGTGAACGTAGCCCTTTGTCTATGTGCAGTGTAATTAGTTAGGTAACATGCAATTTGCATGCTGATTGTGTGCCACTCGATGCTCTAATGCACATTTGTGAATTGCTATTCAAGTGTATAGTAGATCAAACCAAACTACTTGCCAGATTAAAGTGATCATAAAGGGAACTTTATTTATGATAATATATCTTCTTCTCGAAAAAAATGTTGGTATGTACGTAAATTATTTTGCAAACATACTATTGGTATTACATCTACTTCTAGATTCATTAGTTGAGACCATGTTGCTTGCATGTGTTTTGTCCTAAGAGAAAAATATTGCATTCTGAAAGTACTATATCTTCCCCTCCAAGTAAAGTACTTTCCAATGCCATTTCCCAAAAGTGTTGGAAGAGAAGTATATCGTTTATGGATCATTAAATGCCGATAATGTGGAGGAATAAAACACATAATGATATTATTGTTGGAAGTAAAAATGAGACCAAAAATTTTGCAAACAAAAGGGCTCTTAAATCGATGGCTGCTGTACAAAGTTGTATGAATTAAAAGGAGGTTGAAACAAGTTTGTCTAGGAGATGAAATTTTAAGTCAATGCTTCTTTGGTCTATACCTAACATAAATAAACCTTCTGAAATATCTGTTGTGATAAAAAAGGCCTAGTAATATTTATAATCAATTTAAACATGGTTTACATTCTTTTAGTGTTTGTCATGTGAGGCATACTTTCATATTTCTTTGCTATGCCAATGTCAATGTTCCAATATTGTGTCATACATCAATGGTATCAATAGACTTGGAATACCATTTTTCCACGGGTCCATACATGATAAAATGTGAGAGGGTATGGGGTGGTCCATATCATATATAATTTCTTGACATTAGTAGATATTAAAATGGCTTAAAGGTTGTTATCTTGTAGATATTAGGAAATAGTTGTCCCTACGTCAATCTACTGAAATAGATTTTCGCGGAAAATCAGCTATATCCGATCTTGGTTGGCCTTTCACCCCTAGCTACAAGACATCCTCGTATTTTGCCATGGTAAGCAAGTGGCGGACAATAGCCTCGGGCTGAGCGTGAACTAGATGGGTGGGATGGGATAAGCCGAGGCGGGGTAGTACATGTGCTCTTTCTGACTATGCACACTGCTTCAATCAGTTCCTGGCTAACCGATGAAGTAATGTCTTGACCTAGACTTGAACTCTCTGCTTCCGAGCTCATACAGTTGAGAAAGACTGGAATGCGATGTCGAAGCTTTCCGGGGTCGAATTATGCCACTTTCTATCTTGTTCCTGCTAGGAGGGGAGGGGTTTTGTAACTTGATCACCCCTTTTCGCCCCATTTATCTCTATTTTTTTGCTATTTTCATATGTCGTAAATGAAATATTTGTAAGACTAATTTTTTGTAAGATGGAATTAGTCTACCGCACAAAAGATCAGGGTTCAAATCTCACTCTTGCAAGGGTTGTGTTAGGTAGTCGACGACCAGTGTAAAAAATAGTCGAATCTTTCAACATGGATTTGAGCAAGAATCCATGTAGCCGACCCTACTTATAGTGGGAGAAGGCTTAGTACATTTATGGAATTATTAACTAAGCCACTTCTAAACAAGGTCTTAAATGTCGGTTTCGGTCACCATTTCGGTACTGACCAAAACAGAATTTCGATGGAATTTCGGTGGAATTTCGACCGAAATTTCGGTCATTTCAGTCATTTTTTGTACTAGGACCCCCATATTTCAGTCATTTCGGTCATTTCGGTCGAATTTCGATTTCGACTGGATATCGATATTCGACAGAAATTCGACCGAATTTCGCTGAAATTTGAGGCCATGCTTCTAAAACCTAGTATTCTTTTAGTCCCCATGCTTTGATACTTTGATTCATAACTATGATTCAAACCAGCTTAATAGTATTCTTGAGGTTGGTAGGCATTGAAGAGGAACGTGAGCCTGATTGATGGAGTTTGACTTATGCAGATGGGTGCTCAAATTCATTGTCAATGGGTGGTATGTCTCCATGGTGAGAAAGAGGTTGGGGCTGCGGTGGTGGACCATTTCAGGGGTATGAGCATGCATGCGCATACATAAGGATGATGGGTGTGTTATGGGGTGTCCAGATTGTCTGAGGAACATGTTGAACTATTAGTCCATGTTTTGTTGATTCTTAAGTCAAAGAGGTTGTTTTTAGACTGAACGCTAATGGTTCTTTGGGCGTTGATGGTTTTTCATGTATTCTTCAAGGAGAGTTTTGTCATATGGTTTCTAGTGATGTCATGGAACCTGTTAACATATATATTAGTTTTCTGTGTGTCTCTCAGTTATTTTTATTTTCAGCTGTATGCTTCATGTAATTTACCCTTAGGCTACTCTCCTATATAAGAGAGCCTAGGGCTTATGGAATAAACATCTCGTTCATTTTTCCCAACATGGTATCAGAGCGACGGTCCTAGACCGGAGTTCTCGAAACCCTAACCCTAACCCTACCCCACCCGCAAGCCTCTCTCTATCGTCGGCGCCCTCGCCGGCGCCTCCGCCTCGCCGCGGCTCCGCCAGCGTCTTCGCGTGCTCCTCCATGCGCAACTGCGCCTGTGCACGTACTCTTCCACGCGCGACTGTGTATGCGCGTGCTCCTCCACGCGCGACTGCGCCTGTGCGCGCGACTGTGCCTGTGCGCCTGAGCGTGTGACTGCGCGTGATTCTCCATGCGAGCGACTGTGTGTGCTTCTCTAGTTGCACGCGACTTCGTGTGCGTGTGCTTCCTGTGCGCGTGCGCGTGTGCGCGTGCGCGTGTGTTGGTAAATGCTATCTATTTTATTGTGGCAAAGTTGTTGGTTAATCGTCTTAGGAGAGTTATGAATCATATTATCTCCCATTTGCGATCGATGCATATCCCATGTTGATATCTTATGAAAGGGGTTATGGCAACAGACATAACAAGTCATTGGAATCAAGAAAAGGTTTGGGATTTCTTTAGAAGGTGGATTTTCTGAAGCCTATTACTGTGGGATTTCTACCTCATCTATCATATTCTACTCGTGTCTCCTCAACAAAAGCAATATCATCTTCTTTCTCAACTCCAACTTGAGGGAGAGTGTTGGAGTGTGTAATAGAGTGGTAATTAGATCTCTCCAAGATCCAATTATCCCCACTTATGTTTAGTCTCATGTCATCTATAAGCAGGATTCCGATCTGTCTGTGTTATATGTCAATAATTGATAATCATTAAAAGAAGCAAGTTGTAGGGAAGGTTACTTGTTTTTCGGGAGGTGGAAGACTAGTTCTCCTTAGAGTAGTGTTTTCTGCCACTTCGATCTTCTTTTCCTCATGATTGGTACCGAGGATTGGAAGGTGTTAGGCTCAACACATGGACAAAGGTGGTCCGGGGATGTTACGCCTGAAGGAGATGAACACTCTTCTTGCAAAATGGGTGATTGTGATTTGAGGAGAGGGAAAGGTCTGTTGTGGTCTGTTGTGCCAATTGGTGCGAAAGATCTACAAGGTTGCTCTTGTTTTGACCGGTGCGTTGGAGGTCAGATCTCTATCTACCTTATACAAGATATATGCATTGTGCTGCCAGATGTTGCCCCTTTTTTAAAGTCAGTTTTGGGTGATTGGAGGAACTTTCCCTTTTGGGTTGATGATGGGAGGTGGGGGTGTCCTAGATGACAGCTTTCTGAGGATCTTTGCATTGACGGTGAATTAAGAATAAACCGGTGTAGTCACCTACTTTCCGTGCAATGCTCTCAGATCAGATTGGAGGATTTCTTGACGATGTCAGTTTTTGACTAATGTAGGGGGTGCATTCCTAAGGGTGTTTATGGGGCTAGTCAGTTGGAGGTTTTCTCTGTTAAGATGTGTAATGCTTTTCGCTTCGAACATTTTTTATCCCGGTATTATGAAGATGGATTGCAAACAGTTTTGGGCCCAGAAGATTCCTGTTGGTGAAGATTTCCTTATGGCTTCTGCATCGAGGACAAGTGATGATGAATGCTCATCAGTCACAATTAATCCATGGTGTCAGATGAATCTTGTCCCAGGTACTATGGTAGCTGGATGGAATAGCTTTTCTTCCATTGTGATGGCTCAAATGAGGTTTGGCAGGCGACCATGATCACATGGGGGACACTACTGGTTTACAGGGGTTCTGGTGTTCTATTGTCTCGAACTGGACAAGTTCTGAAGTGACAGGGTGATGGCCGTGGCTACGATCCGGGCACTGCCCATGTAGAGAACGTCAGGGAGCATACCAAGACTTTTCCTATGTCTTGGCATGTGCAATTATTACTTAAGTACTATAAATTGAAAGGTTGGGTGTGCATCTATTGGATGTTCACCCTTTTTACCTAAAAAACGTATATTTGTCTGATATTTCAGATTGAAGTTAGATTTTGTCGAGGTTTGCCTCGAAGGGGTCTCTGTTACCGTCTCTCTATGTCCCCTTTTTTTCTTCATATCATGCATTTTTTTGTGAAATGGTCGATGCTTTTGAACGTTTCTTTGTTTTGAGCTTGTTAAAATTTCAGACTGTAACTAATACAATTGTCAGTGGAACTTGATTTTTTTAATTTATGTAGGTATAAGAAAAAGAGCATCAAGGAATTGCACAAGATGCTTCACAAATGCAACGAACAACTCAAGCAGTTTAGCCATGTTAACAAGAAAGCTCTCGACCAATATGTGAATTTCACAGAACAAAGAGAAGAATTACAGCTAAGACAAGCTGAACTTGATGCAGGTGATGAGGTGAGACCATATGTTCTTTGTGCTCGGTCAAGTGATCATGCTTTTCATTCTCTGATTAGTTTTTGATATATATTTGTTGCATTTGTGTGACAGAAAATTAAGGAACTCATCGCTGTTTTAGACCAGAGGAAGGATGAATCAATTGAGCGTACATTTAAAGGTGTTGCTAGGCATTTCCGTGAGGTATTTTCTGAACTTGTTACGGACGGCCGTGGATACTTGGTAATGATGAAGAAGAAGGTAATTTTACGGTTCCTTGTCATATCAAGAGTGTAAAATTTCTGTTTTTTTGCATTCTTTCGCAACTAGCCATTACTAAGTAAACTTGTTTCGCTAGTGTTAAAAAGATAGTGGGAAACATGGCAAATGATTTAATGCTTGGAGATATGTTGAGTAGATTTCCATATGTCTGGTTTTTTCCTGCAATCTTTATTGGAGTGGAGGTTATGCCTAAAATATGGAGAATAATGACGAACAAGTTTATAAGCAGCTTCCGAAAATCAGTAGACGTGTTTCTGCATTCATGCACTGCAACTTTTTATCTAGTTTGCATTGATGTGCTAACTTTATCTGCATTTTTGACAAGGATGGTGAGCCAGATGATGATAATGATGAGGATGGGCGGCGAGATCCAGATCCTGAGGGTAGGGTCGAAAAATATGTAGGTGTCAAAGTAAAGGTACGCCTTTTACTGTAGGATTTTGTCCTCATATGCATGTGTGTAAGTAGCCATGCATCATAATCTGCCCTCCCCAACCTTCAGCTGTTCTTTTACTACTTGATAGTTTTTTTTACCGTTGCACCTCCAAGCGCCCCGCCTTCTTGTTTAGTACTGGCTAAAGATAGCTTTGACATTGATTTATTAAGTGGACTTTCTATTGCTTGAAGGCCTATTTTGTATTAATGTTAAAGGATAAAAATACAACCCCATGGTTTTCCAGAGTTCGCATAGACACTGTTATTGTGTTTATATAGTATGGTTGAAGATGGTCAAGGGTAAGGACATTTATATGATTTGTCAATTGAGTTCTAAAATCGGTACTTTGTGCGTTGCTTCAAGGTTTCATTTACTGGGCAAGGGGAGACTCAGTCGATGAAGCAACTCTCCGGTGGCCAGAAAACAGTTGTTGCCTTGACTTTGATTTTTGCGATACAGAGATGTGATCCTGCTCCATTTTATCTATTTGATGAAATAGACGCGGCACTTGATCCCCAATATAGAACCGCTGTTGGCAGTATCCTTTTCCATCTTTGTTAGTTTTCTGAGTAGTTTCTTTCTTTTGTGGCTTCCTTTAACTTGATGCTTGATTTACGGGTTCAACATGAAGTAGTTATTAAGTTTTGGCTCTTCGAGCTAATTCAAATTCGGTTGTTTCTGTAAACTTTAGTCTTCATTTTATCCGGTCCTCTCCTCTATTGCCCTTAACTTTGACTAATCAGGGGTGATTCGTCGTTTGGCGGACGAGGCCGACACACAGTTCATAACCACGACATTTCGTCCAGAACTGGTTAAAGTGGCTGACAAAATATATGGTGTCACACACAAGAACAGGATCAGCCGTGTCAATGTAGTCTCCAAGGATGAGGCTTTAGATTTTATCGAGCATGATCAAACACACAATGCATCATAGATTTGGTTGTCTCTACAAGGCTTGTGTATCGCAGCCGTCCAGCGTTCCAGGAAAAGAAGACGGCTCCTTGGCCAGGATCCCAGTTTTTTTCGGTACATTTGGTTTGTTTAATTTCGTAGATCTTGTAGCTTTCTTTTAAATGCAGCGCACGCTTTTGAATTTATTTTTGATATACTTAGCTGCCATCTATTCTAGGTCAGGGTAGTGCTGTTCTGTTCTAATGTAAATTTTCATCAACTCTGAGGAAGGAAACATGCACGAAATCAGACATGATTTATTGTTGGAATCTTTATGGAGATAATTATGAAATGTTGACCTATTGAACTTTCTTAGGTAGTTAGGTTTTTTCTTCTTTGCTATCAAATTATACAGGGACAAAAGTTAAATGGGTTAGCACCTGAGATGGTGACATTTGTCTACTCAATACAATATTTATCACTCCCTCCAAAATTAGGGCTTAGACGCCATTCATTTGCATCATATCTACATCTCATGACGTGTCTTTACAAGTATTTGATATCAAAGTCGGAGGTTCTTTCTTCTAGCTTTCAAGTGATCAAATCTCCTCATACTTAATGACTATGTTGCCCACATACAATGAAAATAATTAGTAGAGGTAGTAGAGTTAATCTTCAAAGAAGGTAAACCATCCGTTGTGATATGATCTCAATTTTTTCGGATGTCAAGTTGTGGCGTTTTGTGCATCAAAGTACTTGTGATGGTTACCTTAATGTATCCCTTGAAAGGGTAAAGGATGCAATTTGTGTCCCCTCGAGTTTTTGCAACCCCAATTATGTCACTACTTTTTGTGCAATCACTTGTATCTCTACCTTATTGGGCCATAATAAGTTACACATGTTGCATTAAAGAGCTTGGTTTGATGAGTAGGTCCGGAAAGTGCATATCTAGTATGGCATCCTTATGTGGTTGACAATTCCCTGAAGTGCCTTTATGAAGTAATCCATCTCGTCATTCCTTATTGCGCACTCTAATGTGAATAAGACGAGCAATCTATAGTTTAGAATGACTTCTTGGCATAAAATCCCAACTCGTTCTTTTTGAGGCCAGGTTTAATATATTGTGTTGACTTTTGACCTCGCCCCAATCCAACATGAACAAACAACTCTGGTGGTCTGTATGTAGCAAGAGAGAGAGAGAGAGAGAGAGAGGGAGCAATAAAGAAGGCCCTAGAGAGATTTGGCACTTTTATATACCAGTTGGAAGGAGCGATCGTAGTGGAGAGCTATCCCATATAGGGATGCACACGGATCGAACAAAATCAATAATTGGATCCAATTTGATGTTATTGGATTAGATTGATTTGGTTTATCATTTTAATGGATCGAATTGGATTGGAATTTTTAAAATTCGTAAAAGTATGATTGGATAGAATTATTATTAAAATTTGATCCGATCCAATCCATTAATCCATTATCATATATTTATACATTTACGTATATAAATGTAATACATACATAATATCTATTCACTCATCTGTAATTTTTCATAAAGTCATAATCACAATGTCATTCATTGCATATATTTTGGATGCAAGACTTTTTACCACCTTCGTCTCTTTCTCTTGAAAATCAAATGTTAAATTTCAAAATTATAAAATATGATTATAACATGTAATGTTGTGAACCTTCTTTGGTCATTCCCCTCCAATTCCCTCTACACTCATCCCTCCCCTTCCCACACCCACCTCTCATTTCACTTCCAATCGCCAATATTCAACCATCGGTTCCGATTTCCTCATTGTCAATTTTGATGCCTCCTCTATTGCACAACGTTGTCCCCCTCTAGTATAACAATGTCGCCCCTGTCTCGCACAATGTCGTCCTTCTCTGACATGATACCATCTGCCTTAGTGTGCTGCAACTTGTATGATCTTAAAAGAAAATAGATTTTGGACAGTTGCTTTAGTGTGTGCATTTTTTATTCTTGACTATTTTGTTTGTTCCATCTTGCAACCTTATCGACTTATGAAATTAAATCAGCTATATGATGAGATATAGCACACCCAACCAAGAACAAATGAGTATTACTTAAATTCTTTTCTTTTTTAAATTGATATGTGAATTTGAATCATACTTTTAGAAAATTGTACATATTTTGACTATAGGTACTAATCTCGCAAATAAATTCCATTTTAAGTCTATTTTCAATGAGAAGCATGATGCTTAATCGGTGGGATATATTTAAATTGATTTTTATCTTGGATACTCAATCGAATATGAATATTTTATGATTCTTGTATGTCAATGATATGGTATAGTGTCTTGAAGGATGTTCTTTGGAGTGATTTGATTTTAACATAACTTAATATTCTAAACTCATCAAAGATTTCATCAATATTCATCCAAAGAGATCGCATTTTTTGTTACCAAAATAGTTTTTGCATCCATATTTGGTAACTTGCATTGTTCCTATTTGAATTATATGTCGAAAATCATTTACAAAAAACATGCTGTTGGACCATTAGTAACATGAAACATAGATATCAAATTCAATATTTTCTTTTAGTTTGATTGTGTCGTCTTCAACTTTTTATATTGGATTGATGGAGTCCTTTAACTTTAATTTGATTGTATGATATTCATATATTCTTTTCATTATATGTAGCCATATTATCAATTTTGGAGCCATAATTCAAATGTCGAAGTCTAGTATGCTATAAAATACAAACATTACAATGTAAAAAATTCCAATCCAATCTGTAATCCAGTGGATTGAATTGGATTGATTCAATATTTGATGAATTGGATTGGCTTGGAAAAAGTTAAAATCCGTTAAAGTTGGATTGAACATGGATTAAGCTAAAATCTGATCTCATCCGATCCATGTGCACCCCTACTCTCGTATATTTCACACGCATTGGGCACAAATGGGAATGTAGGCATGAATCAATAACATCCATGGTGTAAGAAGATATTTATTGCTAATGCAGGTTAAAAAAACATTATATATATATATATATATATATAGAGAGAGAGAGAGAGAGAGAGGGGGGAGGGAGGGAGAGAGAAGGGAGCTTACATCCAGGGGTGTAGAATTACCTACACCCGGCTCTTTTTTTCATTTTTTTATTTTTTTTGAAATGAAACCTTTGGAGAATTAGATCACCATGTATCACCATGTTGTCATTCCAAATTCAACTTAATTCGGGACTTCTATCATCTCCATCAAGACTATCAAATTTTAACGGTCTCAGAATTGTTGAAATCGACCCTGTCTAGATGAACGTGTTAAGAATGATTGTTTTGCATGAAATTTGAAACACATATTCCCCTCAATATATTAAGCAAATCCTCCTAAGGTTCCTTCAAAAAAATCCAAAAATAATGAAAAAGAAATATTACCTACATCCCCAGGTGTACGCTCCAGCTCCCATATATATACATATACATACATACATACATATATATGTATGTATGTATGTATGTATGCATGTTTGTATATGATAGTATAGTCTATATATAAAAGCCTAGTCAATTCCTTACCTATTTATTTTGTGGTCCAACCGTCTACGAGGATCCCATATCTCATAATAAGTGCTTTCCTCCTCTTCGTTTGGTTGCATGGTAGGACAGGATTGGGTTGGCACAACCCGAGGTACCCCTCCTTCCAACCATCCCAATTCTCCTCACAGTTTACTATTCGCATGGGTACCTCAACCCAACCCAATCCTGCCCAACCCTGCAACCAAACGGACCCCTAGGGTCGTGCGGTTCCTATGTTGCCACCTTTCCCGATCCTTTTTTGTTGTTCATTCTCTTCCGAAACGAATGGTAACCTATGGGTACAAGTGTAATCAAAAAATAAAATAGAGGGTAATAAAAAAAAATAGAGGGGTAGATGTGTAAATATCTATTCCTCTTCTATCCCATCGTCATCTTCTTCCTCAATATCTCCTCCCGCCCCTTCCTCCTCCAGTTGCAAGATGCCACGTCAACTCCATATCTCCTCCAGTTGAAAATAGAGGGGCATAATTGATGTTGCAAAAAGGCAGGAATATAACTGTAATTGCAGAAATCTGGAGGCGTACAAGTACAGAAAACCCTTTCAAAAATGTTATCAGACTTAGTAAATCGAGATCAGATCTAATTCGACGAAGACTGAATCGAGAAATCACGATTCAACATGGTTTAAAATATGTTTTTTTATCATTTATGTCCTTCTTAACATATGCAATATCAATTATGTCTCTCCTTTTTTTAGAATATCATATGTGCCCTTAACTTTTTCCACAGTTATCCCTTGTAACCTTGTTAGTTTGGTTGTCAACGAGTTAAAAAATCCTGATTCATTCATGGTGTGGTTAATATAGACAAAACTGTGCAACCACACACATCCAGCCAATGGTCGAAGGGGGGAAGGAGATCCCATGCCGAGATAGGATCATTTGTTGTGCCATGGGCTGCAACAGACTATGCTGGAGGCCTGGGAGCTGCTCGATCTTCATCGAGCAGTTTCCATAAATTGGCATGATCCGGGTCCACAAAAAGTGTGAATTCATGGGAACAGCTCGATGAAGATCGAGCGGCTCCCGGACCTACAACAAAGTCTGCGGCTGCCCATGACACATCAGACGATCCGATCTCTCCCATGCCACCTATTGTTATCCATCGCCCCCTTCTTCTCCGGTTGTCGTGCGGCATACGCTGCACAGAAAGCTCCATCAGCCAAAGTTGTTAAACATGAGAAGGCTTGTATTGACAATCAACATGTCTTCATCCCTTTCGGGTTTGATACCTTTGGGATCTTGGTGTCTGAAGTTGTAGAGCTCCTTAAGAGGGTCCAGAAAATTATGCATAGCAACGTTATGATTTCCAAGTCTATGGATGTTGTGTTCCGAAGAAAGGGATTGACGGCGCAGCTTGTTGCCCGTCTCCCAACAGTTTCGTTGTAATATGTCTTGATTTAAGAATATATTTATTGAAGTTGCTTCTCTAAAAAAAATCAAACAGTGACTTCACTGCAACACATGTAAGAAACTCTGCGAGCCAACACTTGCACAAACTCGAAATGCAGTAGAACATGTGAAAGGACTGACCTTTACATCCTCCAATTCACAAGACATATGAGCATTAACAATTGCAACCACCGTAAAGATTCGAACTTTATTCGCATTACATAAGCCTCATCTACATCATTCGCAGAAACAATCTAATCGCAACAGCCCCATCTCCAAAATGCGGGTGTGTCTGGTGATCATCCTTGTCTACTCAAACAACGCATGATCATCTTCTGTGCTCTCTCCAGCACAATTCGAGTACATACCAATGAGAAGACTATCAACATATGGATGACCCACAGATCCAAGCTTGAGGGGCACAGGATGCGCCACCTTTGAATTGCAAGTCTCCCGAGCCCCGGCAAGCAGAGCGCATATTGGAGGCAGTGAAGGCATTGAACTCCACACCTGAAAAGCGTTACAGGCCTCGGAATGGCAACCATTGTTCTAGAAGGAAGAGATCTTGGAGGCCCAGGTGATGATGCCTCTGTGGGGCATTTGTGTTCCATATGAGGATGGCTCCGGTAGAGGATGAAGGCCCCAAAGGGGAGGGATTGGAAGGTGGCGGAGGTGGGAGGCTGAGGACAAAGGCGGTTGGAGGAGGAGGGGCTCGAGGGGGGTGGAGGCAAAGAAGGTCGGAGGCAGAGGAGGAGGAAGGGACTGGAGAAGGGAGCGGAGGTGGGAGATGGAGATGGGAGGAGGAATGTGAGGGACAGGATTACCCCCATGTATTGTTTCTATTTCCCCTATGTACAAAAGCTAGTGTCTTTCTAAGATTTGATGGAAACTATCCAAGTGTATGGATCTGATATTCCAAAAAAAAGGTATAATTGATATTGCATAAGTAAAGGAGTGTACAATTAAAAATCTTTAAAATTTTTTATTCAAGTAATAACAACAAAAAAGCTTTTCCCCACATTAAGTAGATCATACATGGATTCTTTGTCTCCATTCAAATATATTTTTGGACGTTCTTGGACTTAGATTCAAGTAATTAAAATCTCTTTGGATAATTTCCTTCCAACACTTCTCAGACCTTCCTCGTCCTCTCTTAATCGGAACAACATCCCAAATCAGATTCAAGTAATTACGATCTTTTTGGATAGTCTTCTTCCAATATTTCTCAGGCCTTCCTCGTCCTCTCTTAACCAGATCAACATCCTAAATCTCACATCTTCTAATCGGTGCATCGCCAAACCTCCTTTTAAGATGGCCAAATTACCTTAAGTAGTTATCTCTCATCTTATCCTCAATTAAAGTTACACCAAATTTCTTTCTTATCACATCATTCTGAATCTGATTGTTTTATATATGATCACACATCCACCGTAATGTTTTCATTTATGCTATTGTCGTATTATGCATATGTATATGGTTCGTGGTGTAACATTTAGATCCATAGAGCATAGCAAGTCTTACAACTGCTTTGTAATACTTTCCTTTGATTTTCAAATGAATTTCTTATCATATAGGACAATAGAAGCTCTTATCCACTTTAGCCAACTTACATTTATTTCATGAGTAACATCTCCATCAATTTCCTCATCATGTTGCAAAATGGATACTATGTATCTAAAAGAATTTTTCTTATAAATGTTATCTTCTCTGATTCTCACTTGGATTCATTCACCAATGCTTCCATCAAAAGTGTGCTCCATATATTCAATTTTAGCCATATTTAAATGAAGTCCTTTTATTTCTAAGGTGTGTCTCCAAGCATCAAGCTTCTCATTTACTCCATCTTCAATCTCATTGTCCAGCACAATATCATCAATAAATAACATACATCAAGGTATTTCATTTTGAATGCGACTTGTCAACCCATCTATGATCAAAGTAAAAAGGAAAGGATTCAAAGTTGGACCTTAATGCAGATCGGTGTTGATGTCAAAAAAGTCAATCTTGTTAGATTAAATCCTTACACAAGATGGAGCCCTAACATACATATCCTTTAATATTAATGTACATGACATGAACTTGTCTCTTCTACAAAACTTTCCATAAGATATTTTGTGGAAGTGAATCATAAACCTTGTCGAAATCAATAAAAATCATATGATGGTTCTTCATTTTAGCTCTATAGAATCTCCATTATTCTCAAGAGGTGAATAGCTTCACTAATTGAGCGACCTAACATGAGTCCGAATTGATTTTCTTTTACTTTGGAAACTTGTTTCAATCTTCTTTTGATTACATGCTCCCAAATATATATAGTGTGATTCATCAGTTTGATACCTTTATCATTCGAACAATCTTGAATATCTTTTTTATTCTTGTAAGAGGCATGACAATACTTTTCTCCATTCTTCAGGTATTTTCTTACTTCGTCAAATAACATTGAATAAATTTGTGAGCCAAGTCAAACTTCGCTCACCTAGAAGTCTCCAAACTTCTATATAAATGTCATCATATCCTCCATCTATCCCAGATTTCATAACCTTCTAGCCTCCTCTATTTCCCTTCTTTGTATTCGTATATGGCTTGCATGGTTCATGTAACTTTCGCTACTAACTAGATCTTCCAAAGTAATCTCTTTATTCCCTTACCCAATAAAAATAGTATAAAAGCACTACTAACATCTAGTCTTTATATCTTTATGAGTAACAAACGTATGTCCTTCCTCATCCTTAATGCTTTTTCACTTGAGTAAAATCTTTAGTATTTCTTTCTCTTGCTTTGACAATCTAAATATATTCTTTTGGATCTCCTTGGAGTCAAGTTTTTTTGTACAAAACTTAATAGGATTTTATCTTAACTTCACTTACGTCTTTGAAAATTTGTCTAGTTAATTAATTAAATAAAAAAACAACAACAAAGTCATTTCCCACATTAAGTAGGGTCAGTTAAATGGATTATTTGCATCCATTCAGATCTATATTGGGTCATCCTCAGGCTTAGATCCAAAAAATTAAGATCCCTTTATCTAGTTTCATTCTAACACTTCTTGAACCTTCTTCATCCTCTCCTAGTTGGTTCAACATCCCAAAACTTGCATCTCCTCACCGGTGCATCAACCGACCTCCTTTGCAATTAAAAATCAAAATAAAATGATAAGGTGTGGGGAATTAAATATATAAAATGGTAAATTTACAAGCATGTGCAGTAGTTTTATTTTATTATTAAATAATGGTGAAAAAATAAGGAACCATTGTTTAAGTCCCTCCTACTGATTATGATTAATGAATAACTATCCTAAACTTTGGTAAAAATTACAGTAAACTTGATCAACATCCTAAACTTTGGTAAAAATTACAGTAAACTTGATCAACAGTTAATAATTAGGATTTTTTACACTTATCCTCCTACGAGATTCTACAATTACAATTATACCCATATCTCTTTTGCAATAACACGTGTATTCCTAAACAACAACAACAACAAAGCCTATATTCTTGCAAAATTATAGTCATGTCCTTCTGTTATTACAATTACGCCCCTATTTTACCTTGATGGGAGGGGAAAGCTATGAGTTTCGTAAGAATAAGAGGCATAACTGTAATTGTAAAATCTCATAGAGACACAAGTGTAAAAAATCATAATAATTATAAGTGTCACAACGGGCAAGATATCATCCTTTAGGTCATGAACCATGTGTTGTCTTATGGATGGTTTTAGTTATGTAAGTAGATATTATTGACACTTCTCGTAAATAGGTAAAAATAATGAAAGGGGCTGTGGACCATTTGAAATATAGTTCGAGGTATAGGAAATCACGATAATACATTTGATATACTCTTCAAAGCTACTTTGTAATTTATTATACACATGTGCATGACTTGTTATCGACTTGGGTAGTTGAAGATCGAGCATTTAAATTTTAATTTGAGAAGCTTGACAAAGCAAGAAATGGGTCTCATGATTAAGGGTATCTTTGGTTGCTGGTGTACATCGGAATACACTGACATACCTCTGGCTCCAACCTTTCCAATCTGTGTTAGGGATTACTTGTATTGACCTTGCAACTTTTTTGTATAATGGCTTTTAGCTATGTTCAAATAAATTGTTATTATAAAAAACATATTATAATCATTAAAAAATTAATATAATACATAATCAATGTCACATCACATCATAATTATCATTTCAACCCTCCCAACCCTCCAAATAACCACTAGCTTACTATTCATAGGGGATACCCCAACCCATCCCAATCCAACCAAAGGTGGGTTGGGGTATCCACTTGTGAATAATTGGTGTTTGGATGGTTATGAGGGTTGTGAGAGGGTTAAAATATGGAATGTGATGTGATATGACCTTGATTTTGTTGTATTAAGAATTGTAACTAGATTTTAATTGGAAAATCTATGTAATTACAATTGAAGTTAATTTGATTTCAATTGGGAAATCAAATGGCTTGGAGGTAAAGTTGAGAATTTCCAAATTTGAAACATGAAAAAGTTTGGGTGAAAGTTCAGTACCATACCTTTGAACTCTAAACTTTTGGTGGGCTTATACATAAGTTCACATCCCAAGCTCTTGTAGCAATAGTAGAGAGGAGGAATGGCCACACGCGTGCACGTGCGCTCCGCTCGTTCTCGGGCTCAGGCTCATGCTCAGGAGAGTCAATTTGGATCTCGGATCTCGATACTTTTGCTGGGGGTTTCATTTGGTAAGTCGATTAAATTAATCACACGATTAATTTGGTAAGTCGACTAAAATGGGAATTCAACTCATCATTATGGACGCGATTCTGGCTGCGATTTCGGGATCCGAAATGATGCACCTGTTGAGGGGCGTTTTCGGAAATCGAAAGGCACCGCGCTAGGGCACGCGACCGTATATATATATATATATATATATATATATATATACATATAGGATTTCTTTCAAATAGGACACAGTCCTTCCATAGTTAACGAATGCCAACCTCATTTTTGTATAAAACATGATGACTTTGGTAGAATACATGTACGGTTTTGTATTATAATGTGCAGTTTTAATGTTTGTATTATAACACGCAGTTTTGTATGCGGTTTTGTATTTATAACATGCACCTATAATACAAACTGTATACGTATTATACTAAAGTGCTCGTTTTTATACAAAAAAGGGGCGGCCTTCCTGAACTCAGGAAGGACTGCATCCTATTTGAAAGCCCCCCTATATATATCCCTTCCCCCACGTCGTGTTTTATACAATCACAAGAAAACTCTCTCGCCGACTTGACTCTTTCCCCGTTCTTCCTCTCGAGGACGAACCTTTGCTTCTCTTCCTCTCGGCTGCAGTTCTTTGAGGTACATTCGAGGTCGATCTCGTCGGCGTGCGCAGATGTGATCGTGTGCCGCCGTATACTGGGAGCGGATCGCCAGTACCCTTCGCACCAGTATTGTGGGGGAGATATCCTCTCTAAGGTAGTCCATTTAATGGACGCTTCGATGATTTCTAACCTTATTCTTCTTTTGATTTATCTGCCGCAATATGTTTATTGTTTTACTTTCTCTGGATCATGCCCTAATACTTGTTTCCGTTTACTTAATCCATTTCTATTTGCATGTTATAATCGGATAATGAATGGGAAACACATAATTAACATGATATTAATCGTTATTGTTTCTCTATCAGTTCATTTGGATCCGTTATATTATTGTTTAATATATGCACTGTTAATCCTGGTAACAACATATTTGTGATAGATTTCTAAGTCAGGGTTGGAGGATGATACACCAAGATACACCGAGGTACCCATTAACCAAACGGGCCTTAAGCGAAATTTCAAAAGTCGGATACTTATAATATATGCACATGGAGTACTAAAAGAGGTGTGGAAATAAAAAGGAAATCATATTATTCAATGGCAATGGATTAGGCACTTTTTTAAGCTTCCTCCTTCTCTTCATGGTGGGAAAATCTATTTTTGTGTGGGTAAAGAAAGGGTGACGATTTTAGTCGTTGGATTTCATTAGTTGCATGATTTAGAAATGACTGTGAAATATTTGAAACTAATAATTTTAATAAAAATTGACAAATACACCTACAGACTTTCTATTTTACAAAAATATTGCTATAAATATATACTAATAAAAATATTCTTGCAAAATTCTTCATTCAATAGAAGTACATTTACATTAATGTGATCTAATACTGACAAATTTAACATTTCGAAACAAGTAACATTCGGTAAAATAAGTTCCCATTGTAATGATGAATCCTGACAATGGATAGTTTTAGCTGCGAATTATTTTTTACGAAGAACTTTTATAACTAGAAAGTAGGGATACTTTAAATATAGATTTGTTGGGTATTACCTATAACAACTCTCATGTGGCCAAAATAATGGCAAAGAAGTCATTGTTATCACGGTTCTGTTTACCTAAAGATATTTATACCTATAATACCGAGTAATTTTGTAATTACAATCATAATCTTGGATAATCATGAATTACACTTAGGGCTATGAATAGTGCTTAACTCTTGCACCCATAACCCTGTGTTAACTTCCATCTAATTTTTCGTTAAATATGATAGTATCCGTCAAATATTTTATAATTTATACTCTTTAAATTCCTATTATTTACAAATGAACCCCCAATTCCCCCTGCAAGGGTCGACCCACCACACCCTTTAATCGTTGTCCACCAACCCCCCCCCCCCCCCCCCCCCTCGTTGACCTCCCTACCCTCACCGTCGGCCTCCACCTCCCATCGACCACCTTAACCCCGTAACCAACCCCTCCCTCCCCCCTCCCCTCCATCCATCCCACCCTGTTGCCTGCAAGGGTCAATCCCCACCATCGTCGTTGCCCTCCACCATCACCAAGAACCACATCCGCTGCCTGCAAGGCCCCGTCGGAAGCCCCCGCCCTACCGCCTGCAAGGGTCGACCCTAGTCGTCGTCCTCCACCATCATCAAAGAACCCCCCCCCCCCCTCCGGATTCTAGTTAGTCAGTTAGTCCTCGACTTCCAGGTTTAGGGGACTTTGCTCTTTACACTTCCTCGTTCTCTCTTGGATGGAGTCTCGGTTGGACTTGATACTATTCGACGAAGGAGAGGACTGCCCTAATATATAGTTGGGTTGACGAGCGCGTTAACCTATTGCGATATTTGAGGCAGGTGCACCCCTTGCCAGAAGACGAACTAAACATTAGGCCCTTGGCCACCCTCAGCTATCCCCCACCCGAACCTCTTAAGACTGCCAAGCCTTTCAGCGAGGTTTCGAGCCACAAAAGGAGAGTGGAGTTCCCTTCCATCTTCTGGAGAAGAACGAAGGCCTAGCAGGGGTGAAGGGGCTTCATGGGGCTTCTTCCAAGAAGGGGAGAGTGGCCGAGTGGTCAAAGCGACAGACTGTAAATCTGTTGAAGGTTTTCTATGTAGGTTCGAATCCTGCCTCTCCCACTTTTTTCCGACAACTAGACTATCTATAATGAGAAAGCATTCGTCCTACTTTCTTATTGCACCACTAGCCTAGTCCGATTCCCCATCCCTCTTCAATCCCAACGAGCGAATGCGATCCGAGGTTCGTCATTGTTTTCGGCTTGGCTTCGGCATTCCTACACTCATGCGCGCACCAGAATGCCTCCTGGGTTCGGGACGAAGCCGACACCTACCTATGATACATACGATAGGCGAAGACCTTGATCAACCTTTTGTGAGGACTGCCTCTCTCTGCCTCGATTTCCCTTCCTTCTTACCTGCTCTATGTCCCCATCTCTTCCTCATTATTTGAATTCGACTCTATTGGACCTGGAACTAAGACGACGCTCAAATTACCCATTTGATAGGAGGAGATGGAGAGACTATCCAGGATCTTTACACGTCTCTGATTGAGCCTCTATCTTCTTTCCTAGAAAAAGAGTTTCCCTCTCCACTTGGTTCTCTTCTTTCTGCATGTACAACAAGGAAACTAATCAAAAGTCTTTTGATGCCTCTGGTTGACGGAAAAGGAAAAATGAGTTCAGCACAAGAGATTTTTGCAACCATATATGATATTCAGAAGAGAAATGAGATACTGATAGTCTCTTCTGCTTTGGAGAAATTCCTCTTATATAAAGACCATAGGAGAAGAAACCTTAAGAAAGTCCCATTGGGAAAATCTGACTGATCGTATGTATTCTCCCTACCATGGAAAAGAGAACTCCTAGTCCTGATAGCTTGCACACACACCCTGCTGCCTGCAAGGGTAGACCCCCACCGTCGCAGTCGCCCTCCACCGTCATCAAAGAAACCCCTCACCCATCAAAGGTCTACCCCGCCTCCTGCAAGGGTCGACCCTCACCCTCACCGCCGCCTGCCACCATCATCAAAGACCCCCCTGCCCGCCACTTGCAAGGCCCCAGCAAGCCTCCTGAAGGATATTGAGTATCCTTAAGCGCATCACGGAAGCGTGTCGATCGCATCGTATGCAATCGGAGCAACTAGTCGTACTAGATGCTAGATGCAGCGGAAATTAAAATTTTTAACTTTAAAGATGAAACCACATGATCACGAGAACACTTCTCGGACCGTTTCATCAAACCACAAAGTACAAGGAATACCTCTTGAAGCGTGGTTGTGATCGCGAGATCCCAAAGTAGAGATCCTCCTATCTTAAGTCCGACCCACGGAGAATGCGCTTGCGGGCACGATGATGAGTCGCGTCCTTCCCGCAATCCTTTGACGAAGATCCAAGCGTCGAGGCGTAGGAAAAATGATCTCCTTCCTAATACACAAAGTGGACGGCCACTTGAATATTAGGGAGACCCCACGAGAATGAGAGAGAGAGAGTAGAGTTCTTCAACTCAAGAATGTTGTAACTTGGAAAGGCTACCCTAGCCCTCCTTTTATACTAGTTAAGGATCCAATGGATCTCAATCCATGAGACACATGGATCCAAGGGCTATGCTTGGTCCATGCTAAATCAGTGGCTATGATTGTTGTTGGTTAAAACCAACAACATTAATTTAAATAAAAATGTTGCAACATTATCAACATAATTTAATTTAACATTAACTAATTAAGAGATAATGTGATAAATAAAATGGAGTCAACCAACCTCCCCAAAAATGGGGGGCGTCACCCATGAACAATTCATGGGTGACGCCACCTATGAATGGTGGTCAATTTTGGCTCCTTTTTTATTTATCTTATTATTCCTTAATTAATTTTGTATTCACAAAAATATTCACCAAATTAATTCCCAATTAATTTGTGAATATTTCAATCATGCCATTGAATATTATGTGAATCATATTCACAACCCAAACTAGTTAGTAAATTGCATTTCCAATTAATTAATAAATGTGAATCTAATCCACATTATTAATTAACAAATGCTATTCACATAAATTCTCTCTCTTATATATGTATATTATAAATCATATTTATAATACACATACATCATGGATAGTGTTATCCACATTCTCTTAATCCTTGATAATTAAATCCCATTTAATTATCTTAGATAATCATTTTCACAATATGAATTATATTCATATCAAACTTGATAATTAAATCTTATTTAATCATCAAGTCCTTGCTTGGATATTTCATCAAAAGAATTATTCTTGAACCCTTTCATGAATAATGTGCTTTCTCCGCAGATACTTGGAGATAAGGACATGGCGATTGTATTATTCCATGTATAGTGACTTGGATATTGAGATCTTATCTCAAATCCAGATCTTACGAACCTCCCACAGATGCTTGATTAAATCAAGACCGCAAATCCAATCTTCTCATTGGATCTGAATCTCATTCAAACCAATGTCCAACACTTGGACTAAGATCGGATTGCTTCTCTACTGAAAGGAGTCACTAAAATCCAGACATGTTTCATCACTCCCTCGGAATGGAAGCGTCATGGATATACAATCGTTTATGATTACATCACCCTCAGGTATTCCCAATACCTGTACATCCTGCATACTGGAAGACCCATGGTCAACCCGAAGATCAAGATCAATTTTACAATGTCTTCTTCAGGGTTTTATCACTAAGTTTCTCATTTGATCATTGGGATTCGGTAGTCGATCATATACTTTCCAAAAGCATATATCATACCTAGGTCTTGATCATATACTTTCCAAAAGTATATATCAAACCTACAAATTCAGTCAAGCTTCCAAAACGAGACGACCGTGCACGGAATTTGATTCTTCCCAATATCTCATGAGTGAGCTCATGTCTTCCGGTTCAGTAATGAACCTGTATGATCCCTTTGAGAGATCGTATTACTCATATACCCTTATATGCACACCAACGCGCCGGTGTATAGACCTTGGTTAGGTCATCAACCTATTGGTCTGCCAAATGTACATACTCAGACATATAGCAATACATCTGTCTCCGGTCAGAGGATGAGTGCCTATGCTGTGACAGCATTCAACATAGGACTTAGGTTATCTCGATCTCGTTAAGTCAACTCTTTGACCTAACTAATCTGACACCTCCGAATCTCTATTCCTATGCAGAGGACCTGCATCAAGAGGTCGGTCAGATATCAGCCTATGTGAGAAAGGATTGCCATCTCCTACTCAGGCTGGAGATCACATCTTAACAATCATTTGACGGTGCTTGATGAGTCCTCAACCTAACTCTTTAGATATTCATCCAAGCACCAGCCTCTATGATTCAATAATTGAATCAACATCTGTATGATCATTAAGATAGCCATGGTACATAACCCTAATTGTACAGAGGGACCTATTATGAAAATTATTTATTCTTTATTTCAGATCAGGGAATGATATTTGCAATAACATTTATTGCATAATGGCTCGTCGTGGGCTCACATGTCCAACAATCTCCCACTAGCCCAAAGAGCCATTAATGGGCTAATCATATAAACCCACACTCATGTGACAATCATAGGCTATTTAGAAATAGCTAGGTAAGCTGATCAGTCACTCTGTTCCCAAAAGACTATGCCAAGTCCTTTTACGGCACTTGCATATCCCTAGGTAACAGTGCTCGCATCCAATGCGAGTGTTGCATCTAATGCAACCTATACTCTCTAGTCAAAGCAGTTATAGTGTCCTTGACACTATTGCTCAATAACTATTATAACCAGTATTTCCATAATCCTTATCAGAATACCCTTATTCTGGGAGATCACTATCTCTGAAGGTATCCACAGTTAAGATCTTTTAGATCTCTATCTATAAAGTCTTAAGCTCTTGAAGATAAGATTTAGAGATCACCATCTCTAAAGCCTTGTCATCTTTGAAGATATCGTTATTACTGCAATCAAGTGTTTTCTCTCAATAGTAGGATTAGCAACACTTTGCTACTCCCACTGAATGGCAGATATCTGGCTTTTATACACATTTAGCATACACTTAGCTTCTCGTAACTGATGCAGAGGTGCAAGCAGTTCTAGCATTCACTTCCTCAACACTTTGAGGTGCTATCCCTTTAGATAGGTCAGTACCAAATCTCAAGGGAAGGAAGCCTTTCTTGGAATTTCCAAGAATGGAATACGTCCAAGGTGTACTACAAATGTGACAGTCCCAATACCCTCTTTTCTTTGCTTCTGAACAACTTCAGAACTAAGATCTAAGAGGTATTCTTGAGATCATATCTCAAGGTATGGAATATCCAGAATATAAAACACTTATTATCATCATCCTTATATCATTCCAAATGATTAGGATATTATCTACATTTAGCACGATGAACACAATGTCACTCCCACTAAGCTTCACATGGTACATCAAGGTTCTATTTGAAATCATAACATTTATAATTTCATCAAATCTTATGTTCCAACTACAAGAAGCTTATTTGAGTCCATAGATGGAGTTCTTTAGCTTTCACACCTTACTTTCCCCAAACATGAAGCCCTGGGGCTACTTCATGTGAATATCCTCAGAGAGGTATTCTTAGAGGAATGCAATCTTGACTTACATCTTGAAGATGCAACAGTCAAGTTGTGCAGCTAGGATTAGCAATATTCTGATGATTTCAAGCATGGTTTCCAAAGAGCAAGTCTCATTGCAAGCAATGTCTTCTCGTACGGTGTGCAACTCATGGCTACGAACCGAGCTTTGAAGGTCTCTACCTTCTCATCAGGTTCCTCTTCTCTTGAAGATCCATTTACACCTTAATGGGTCTAACCCTTATAGGTGGATCCTCGAGGGTCCATATACAACACTTGTATATGAAGTCTACTTTTGACTTTATTGCTAATATCCATCTTTCCATGTCATGATCTTCAGGAGATTCATCACATGAAGTCCGATCATTGTCAGACTTAACTGACACATGGAATACATCTTCAAACTCATTTGAAGAGGTATTAATGTTTCATCTTTAATTGTCCCTTTTAGTTTCCGATTTCAGGAGCCTCATTATCTTCTCAAGATCAAATGAGTTCCCACACTTCATTTTTGTCTTGATTCTCAAGAGAGTCATCCTCCAAGAATCACATTCTCAGGGATGAGATCTTTTAAGAATCTCAAGGTCATAAAGCAGGTATCCAATACCATTCTTTATTTTCCTAATGAAGCAGCACTCTCAAGTGCTAGATTCCAGATTACATGCATGGAACCTTATTAAGGATATATATTGTAGTCTCTACTACACATATATACCTGGAAACTAAGGGATAATTATGCTAAAATTTATCATTGATCAAATCATGTCACACATGATCCAATTGTATCTCCCTATAACTCCATTGAGTTTAGGTGTGTCAGGAGGAGTGAGATAGAAATGGTATTCATATCTCCATAAGGTATTCTTTGAATTTTATCTAGCAGGTACAAGCTACCTAGGTTAGATCAAATTCATTTCATCTTTCTCCAAACTTTGGTTCTAAACCAAAAATTGTGAAATCTTTGAACATTTCAAAGGTTTCTCAGGTGAAGAGAAGAAATCTCATATCATACATAACCATCAATAGATATCACATATCCATAATGTTCACTATGATATAGATGATCCACATACATCAATTATGAGATCCCGAATACCTCGACATCTAACACCATTCTCAGAGAAGGGTGTATTGGACATTTTACTTTGAATACAATGTTCACAAGTATGTAAGATTTGAAATTTTAGACATTCTAAAGTTTCATATCTTACTAGTCTATTGATCAAATCAACAGACAAATGTCCAAGGCTTGATGCCAGATCATTATCAAATGATCTTCATCCTCCTATTGATCTTATAAGGTTTGATTTTCAGTATTAGAAATCTTAATGAACTATTCATTAATTTTCTAATTTTGTGGAGTCCACTAGATGTTAGATTACTATCTGAAATATATCCATCATAACCTTTTATGATAGTTCTATCTCAGAATTCATGTTTATTTCCAACATTTAGAAACAAACAATGGGGTATTCTAATATCTAGGTCATAGAGACATTCTCTAAGACTAAGAGCTCTCCCACTGAGAATATGAAGTCCATCTATCCAACAGAGACTGCTGCAACAATTACAGCAATATCCATGTAGATGACTACTAAACTTTAAGATCAAATTTCTAATCTTCTAATATGTATATGCAACCAATTGCAATTGTCATTAGAAGATTGGGATACGATTGTCATACTTTATCTTATGATATAAGAAAGTCAGAGTCAATGATTTATGTAGATTATTCTGATGCTCTATCTGAGTCCTTCACTAAGGATTTTAGACAGACTTGATAGTCATACTATCAACACATCAACATATTGCAGTATTGGCATTCATCCAACTCTTTGGATGTCATATGGAAGTCACAGAAGTAGGTCAACTCTTTGACTTTCCTTCTTACTCGGGTCCGACCCATGCTTCCACTGTGCTCTCTTCATCAATAAACAACCATTGTTTAAGACAAAGAATCTCTTATTTTGAATTCAAAGGATTTCAATACAAGAGTATTTCAACATTTATACATGCTTCATTAAATTCATTCAAAATGATTATTATGAAGCTTCATGAATGACTTGAGTATAGATAGTAGAATGATGACACTCATCATATCTACATTTATCTTAACTCTTAGGTTCAGGTAGTTATTCAAACATTTTGAATACATCATCTCTTTCGAGCTACCATTCTGCATAATGCAGAGAACCATGTCATTCATGATTAAATGTCTAGAGCACATATGTATGTCAAAATATCTTCTTTTATTTTATAAGAATTATTTGACAATTACGAACACCATCGACATGTCACTTCTAAAGTACACTCGATGAAAGATCAAGACTATAGAGACATACAAACCCTAAGGTGATGTCTTATTGTCTTATTTAATTGTCATTCCTCATTATGTTGAGGAAACTTGCACAATGCAACCACATACATTATGTGTTCAATTGCAAGTACATATCTGGATCATGAGTCCAATCCAAGATATTTTACTGGTTATTATTGAGTATAACATTGAGTGGGTTTAATGAAGGATTATCTGAAATAAGAAATTTGCATAAGGGTATATATATTATATATACATGTTTTACTTTGATTTAGGAATTTTTATATCAAAGTTGTCTTGCCTTGTCAACACTGAAAAGTTCATTCCCTTAATCACTTTCAATGTAAGAGATATTCTTACCATTATATCTCTTAGCAAGATCTGAGATCTCCTTTCCTATCTTTGTCGCATCCCAATAATATGAGAACTTACGACTCCAATAAAAAACCGGGAACTCATTCCGCCTTGCAAGTCCAACTTGCATTCCCAATTCGGTCTTTAACACCCGGGGCCCACCACCCCTAAGATGATGTTGACCCGTTGCTAATTGAACCAACCGTCAACAGGATTAGAACTCGCTATGCGCAATCCAATATCGCCCTAATAATATGAGGACTCGATATTGGGGTCACTACGCATACAGCCTTACTCTTTCGAGAAGCAAAGAGCCCGATCTAGATGCGCTTGCATATAGGATCTGTCACTTCGGACAGACGTCTCCTACATACAATCCCCTGGCGACGGAACCCTTCGCCTTGACGGGAGACCATGGATGTCACTTATGTGATCCTCCACCTCATATTCAAATTTTATAATTAATTATCGTGAATCACATTCACATAATTTAATTCTTCCAAGGGAAATACACATCTATTCATAATAGAGTGTTTATTGGATATAATTAATTTAATCACATTAAATTAATCATCAATCCAATCATCAATCAACAAACATGTCTTTTACTTGAATAGTAGGTATTATCTCAAAATACGTATTATTCGAATTTTAATAATTAGAAAATACACATTGTCTGTCTCCGGTATTATACAGTCCCTACCCGCTGTCATGGCCAGTACCGACGAGAGTGGGACGGACCACATACGTTGCAACCCGCTACCCCAATGCTCTCCGACTAGGCATCACATCCGCCTCGGGAAAGGATAATACCAGATAGACCATCATGTACTTTGAGATGTTCATCGGTTTTCAACCGAAATTATACCATATAATATAAATCAAAACATTTTTGATTATAAGGAGATTTGCTAGACAAATCCCCAATCCTATTCAAGCAAAAGGTTTTTCATGTTAAAAGTTGTCCTACAACAATTGTAGGATAAACTATGGTTTTCATGAAAGCAATGTTTGTTGATGAACCAATGATCAAGATCTAGCATCTCATCATTGTGGTTTAGGCAAATGTCATTCAATGAAATAATTATCTCTTTAAATATTTCACAAATATTTATCACTAATTATTCCAGAAAATTAACAATTAATTTTCATCATGATAATTGAATGACATATCTCTAGGTTCAAGATCAAAAAAAAATTAATTTCCAGCAGTGACCCCCAATCACTAAAATTAACTTATCTTGATCATATTAAATCCAAAAAATGCAAACTCAGTTTCCAAAGATTGCCTATTTGATTTATTAAAGAACCAAGTGATAATTCACGCATTTCAAGGCGGATTAAAATCGTAATTATCTCATTAATCACGTTCAAATCCGCAGTTCCCGCAACAATGAATATAGTCATATTCAAAAGACCATATCTTTAGCAACTGAAGTCCAAATTTAGTAAACTCAAGTCCTATGGTTTCCTTGTTTAACGGGGAATAAAATCCAATTGAAAATTTCGTGTTTAAATATTTTAAACAGTGCCGAAAAATTCAATTAGACAGAGGTGCGAAAATTGAAATGCAGTAAAAAATTTCGCAACCCTTTCAAGAACCAAATCGTCTAAGGTGTATGGATCATATCCAGAACCTTATTCGACCTATGGCTCTGATACCACTTGAAGGATATTGAGTATCCTTAAGCGCATCACGGAAGCGTGTCGATCGCATCATATGCAATCAGAGCAACTAGTCGTACTAGATGCTAGATGCAGCGGAAATTAAAATTTTTAACTTTAAAGATGAAACCACATGATCACGAGAACACTTCTCGGACCGTTTCATCAAACCACAAAGTACAAGGAATACCTCTTGAAGCGTGGTTGTGATCGCGAGATCCCAAAGTAGAGATCCTCCTATCTTAAGTCCGACCCACGGAGAATGCGCTTGCGGGCACGATGATGAGTCGCATCCTTCCCGCAATCCTTTGACGAAGATCCAAGCGTCGAGGCATAGGAAAAATGATCTCCTTCCTAATACACAAGTGGACGGCCACTTGAATATTAGGGAGACCCCACGAGAATGAGAGAGAGAGAGAGTAGAGTTCTTCAACTCAAGAAGTTGTAACTTGGAAAGGCTACCCTAGCCCTCCTTTTATACTAGTTAAGGATCCAATGGATCTCAATCCATGAGACACATGGATCCAAGGGCTATGCTTGGTCCATGCTAAATCAATGGCTATGATTGTTGTTGGTTAAAATCAACAACATTAATTTAAATTAAAAAATGTTGCAACATTATCAACATAATTTAATTTAACATTAACTAATTAAGAGATAATTTGATAAATAAAATGGAGTCAACCAACCTCCCTAAAAATGGGGGGCGTCACTCATGAACAATTCATGGGTGACGCCACCTATGAATGGTGGTCAATTTTGGCTCCTTTTTTTATTTATCTTTTTATTCCTTAATTAATTTTGTATTCACAAAAATATTCACCAAATTAATTCCCAATTAATTTGTGAATATTTCAAGCATGCCATTGAATATTATGTGAATCATATTCACAACCCAAACTATTTAGTAAATTGCATTTCCAATTAATTAATAAATGTGAATCTAATCCACATTATTAATTAACAAATGCTATTCACATAAATTCTCTCTCTTATATATGTATATTATAAATCATATTTATAATACACATACATCATGGATAGTGTTATCCACATTCTCTTAATCCTTGATAATTAAATCCCATTTAATTATCTTAGATAATCATTTTCACAATATGAATTATATTCATATCAAACTTGATAATTAAATCTTATTTAATCATCAAGTCCTTGCTTGGATATTTCATCGAAAGAATTATTCTTGAACCCTTTCATGAATAATGTGCTTTCTCCGCAGATACTTGGAGATAAGGACATGACGATTGTATTATTCCATGTATAGTGACTTGGATATTGAGATCTTATCTCAAATCCAGATCTTACGAACCTCCCACAGATGCTTGATTAAATCAAGATCTCAAATCCAATCTTCTCATTGGATCTGAATCTCATTCAAACCAATGTCCAACACTTGGACTAAGATCGGATTGCTTCTCTACTGAAAGGAGTCACTAAAATCCAGACATGTTTCATCACTCCCTCGGAATAGAAGCGTCATGGATATACAATCGTTTATGATCACATCACCCTCAGGTATTCCCAATACCTGTACATCCTGCATACTGGAAGACCCATGGTCAACCCGAAGATCAAGATCAATTTTACAATGTCTTCTTCAGGGTTTTATCACTAAGTTTCTCATTTGATCATTGGGATTCGGTAGTCGATCATATACTTTCCAAAAGCATATATCATACCTAGGTCTTGATCATATACTTTCCAAAAGTATATATCAAACCTACAAATTCAGTCAAGCTTCCAAAACGAGACGACCGTGCACGGAATTTGATTCTTCCCAATATCTCATGAGTGAGCTCATGTCTTCCGGTTCAGTAATGAACCTGTATGATCCCTTTGAGAGATCGTATTACTCATATGCCCTTATATGCACACCAGCGCGCCGGTGTATAGACCTTGGTTAGGTCATCAACCTATTGGTCTGCCAAATGTACATACTCAGACATATAGCAATACATCTGTCTCCGGTCAGAGGATGAGTGCCTATGCTGTGACAGCATTCAACATAGGACTTAGGTTATCTCGATCTCGTTAAGTCAACTCTTTGACCTAACTAATCTGACACCTCCGAATCTCTATTCCTATGCAGAGGACCTGCATCAAGAGGTCGGTCAGATATCAGCCTATGTGAGAAAGGATTGCCATCTCCTACTCAGGCTGGAGATCACATCTTAACAATCATTTGACGGTGCTTGATGAGTCCTCAACCTAACTCTTTAGATATTCATCCAAGCACCAGCCTCTATGATTCAATAATTGAATCAACATCTGTATGATCATTAATATAGCCATGGTACATAACCCTAATTGTACAGAGGGACCTATTATGCAAATTATTTATTCTTTATTTCAGATCAGGGAATGATATTTGCAATAACATTTATTGCATAATGGCTCGCCGTGGGCTCACATGTCCAACACCTCCATCCCCCATGCTTGCAAGTCCCCGCCCGCTGCCTGCAATCCTCTGTCCCCTACACCTACAAGCCATCAAACCCACCCAAAAGTATTTTTATTTTTTAATTTTTGATTAATACCAACCGTTAGATCACAAATTGGTTAGACTAACCCAGTCATCAAGTTGAGTTAAGGAACTAAACTAACAGAAGGTTATGGGTGCAAAATAGAGCATTTATTCAGGGTCCTGAGTGTATTTCATGATTATCCAGGGTTATTATTGTAGTTCAAAATTACTTAGGATTATGGACGTAAATATCCATACTTTTTACTATGAATTTTAACAATTCACTATGATAAAATTACTTATAGTAATTTTAAAAAATTCATTGTATCATCCATTGATAAATATACAACGACGATATTATTTGTTGGAAATTATTTTTTATACTTCGAAACTAGTGACGATTGCCATGTTTATTTATATTATTAGCGATGGTGCATATAACAATGCTTGCGTGGTTCTCTTTTTCAAAATTTAGCTAATAGTTGCTAATCTTTTATGTCAAAATTTAGCGATGACTAGTTAAGTTCTTGGAAAAATGATAATTGATAAGCGTTGCTATATGGACCATCTCAAATGATATATCAATGAACATGACATTTGTCATCAATTTCAGTGAATAATATTGTGGTTATATATTTAACAATAGAGGATAGAATAACTGATTTTAAATAAATATCACTATGAACATATTTTATTCTAACCATCATAAATCGACGATTTCAAAAAAGACTAGTGGTGTATATTGTTTCCGCTTGTCTCTTGCTTTGGTGTAAACTTTTCGCTTTAACAGTTGAAACTCCATGTATTGAATTATTCATAAAATTCTATACCACGAACTGTTATTACAAAAATTTCAAAATATTTGTGTAATCTGTTGTTTTCTTCCACTATGATTTTTTTATTAATCAGGTAATAGCATCATCTTACAATATATTAAGGGTCGTGTACATGGCACTGTTCACGGCCCTGTAGCATTATTTTTTTGCACTCATACCTTTAAATGATTTATAATTATGTTTATTTTGTTATTGGATATTTATTTATTTATTATAAAAATTGTTTCGAATCTTTAATTGTCTATTGTTGTACTTTCAGATTTGTGCATAACTTATGCTAAACTATTAAAAGAGAGCCGCCTAATTTAAATAAATTTTTTATTTGTATAAATTTTTATCATCAAATACATCTTATTTTAAAAATTACTTTACATTTTTTTAATATACACACTTCGTATCCTTTATCACAATAGATGACTACGAATCTTTAATTGTCTATTGTTGTACTTTAGGATTTGTGCATAAGTTATGCTAAACTATTGAAAGAGAGCCTCGTGCTTTAAATAATTTTTTTATTTGTATAAATTTTTATAATCAAATATATTTTATTTTAAAATTTGAAATCGAATGTTTATACTCAAAGCTTAATAATATAGATACCAAAACATTTTATTTTGGGACCGGTACAACATTACGATGTCAAATTGTTTCACCCGTGCAACGTACGGGGTACCTACTAATTATCTTAGATTGAAAGTACGTGTACCTCAGTACATTAAGCTAATTCTCTCTCTCTTTCTATCTATATAAGCAGGTTCAATGGGGCTGGTTTGTTGCCCTCGTTTCATTTTTTTAATGATTTTTGATTTTTTTCAAAAATATTGTCATGTATTTTCATTAATATTCTAATATTTCATTCCAATTTCGTCAGAAAGATAGACTCATATGTTCACCATCTAGAGCTGGTCGATTACATCAATCCTAATACAGTTAAAATTACATATTCTAGATGAAGAGTTAGGAGTCTCTGTTCTGATGAAATTGGAATGACAGATTAGAGGGATATTGTAACGGTTGGATTTTTTTCCAGCAAAGTTTCATATTCTCTCCATGTTTACTAATATTGATTAGATTCGAAAATTAATAGGTAGTAATGGCCAATTGATTGTCCTTTGAAGGTAAAAAAATCCAATAAAAAGCCCAACTCCTCTCCCCTCACATCACTTGTTGACATCTTTTTTAGAGAGAGATGAGAGAGGGAGAGTTAGATAGATAGAGAGAGATCTCACCGAGAGATATTCTTGCCGTGGGGAATGTCAGCGTCGATTAAGGGGAGGAGAACAGTGACTCGGATGGCAAGAAGAAGAGGTATCGGTGACTAGTAGATAAATTCCGTCGGACTTGAGGTATGTGTCGATCACATAGGATGTTACGTTTTGCTTGAGTTTCAACACAAAAGCACCCTAGCATATGTCACGTTCTATTACTAATAGATTATCATGTGGCTAGAAATAGATTTAATATGGTCATTGTAAATAGTCTTCCACATTTTTTTATAAATATACGCCACGTGTGATGACATGAGACGTGTGCCATTAGATGTCTTTTTTTGTATTAATATTTCTTAGGAACATCATATGGATCTCACGAATTAAGTGTATGTTCGGTAGATCCTAATGATTTATGTGTGGCATGAAACCTACTCAATTGAATAGTTAATGACGTTACTTGAGGTCCAAAGTCGTGACTTGAATTCCGAGTATAGAATAGTATATAGTTGTAGGTCCTCCTTGTATAAGATATATAAACCACGATTTTATATGAGCTAAGTATCGTATGAGGTAAATAGATTTCAGGATGGGGCTTTGTAACAATAATATCAGTGGGATTAGTACAATAAATTTTTTACGGTAATTTTTGCATATCGATCATTAGACCCATATAATCACCAATGCATATGCGTGCCTTCATGTGGTCTACAATCGCCATGTAGAATGGTAATATATAACCTCTTAATTAAGTATCATTTTGGCGACTTATCCTCGATGTAGGATCCTATGACATTCAATGTGGTAAATTCGAGTGCATTGTTTCTTTCATTATTCTATATTACAACAACTTCTACTGTTATTATTCTCCCTACAACAAAAGAAGACAAATATCACTCATTTATTTTATGTCGCTACTATCACGGATTGGACACGTCCAATTCCAATGGGCTTATTTTAGAATTATTTTCCCTTGAAATGTACCAATTACGTAAGAGACATGTATGGTATTTTACAACAAACACTTTTTATAATAAATGTACTTTATTATACACAATAGTCCCCTATCCGTAATTGCAACCAGTTGAGGTCGATTGAATGTTATCTTATTTTAAGTTGTCTTTAAACAATCAATTTCATAACATATTGCATCTTCGAATTTAAAATACTGCCTTTACAACCTCACATAGTTCACTCATATAATGTATCATCATAAGAAATTAACAACAATGTAAATTTTGCATGTGTTTCGTACGGTAATTGTATAGTTGACAGTTAAAAGATAATATGTATGTATGTATGTATCACATCCCATGATGATTAGTGAAGTTATTCATGTCATAAAAGTTGACAATAAGATATTGAATTGCAATGTTCACATGAACCCTATGGCACGGAAATTGAAATGATATTAAAGGGGTTGAAATTTTCTTAATATGAGTAATGGCACAACAACGATAATGGAGCTAAGTGCAACACGTAATGGTGGGAGCCACCTCTAGAGTCCAATTATCGAAGGTCTAAAGGGGCCAACACCGTCCGGGGTGTACGGTTCAAGGAATCGACTGAGATGAAAGATAAGTCCTCTACAGTTGTAACTACACTATCATGTATGTCACATTCATGGACCGCTTGTGCCAGCGGTAGAGCCACCAAAGCTAGCAAAGCCACCAACACCATTTAAAGATTTAATAATCAAGACATCTTTAACCACTAAACAAATCAACGGTATGTGTATAGATTCTGAAATTACTATGGCATATGTGTGCCACTATGGCGAACTAATGGCAATATGCAAGTGTTATAATTGTAATGGGGCATATATGCAATTATGAAAAATTCCGAGGGTATGATGAATCTACGTTTCATCATCTTTATTCTATCATTTTGGCCTTAAAAACCCTAGTAAATACGTGTCAATAGGCTTAATTCAGGCATTTTAGCATTCATGCATATGTGTATAAATACTGTATAAAATGTGATTTTTAAAGCCAAAATTATAGAATAAAGAAAAGAAAAGAAAAAGAATAAAATATTGTAAATATTTTATGACCCAAAACCACGAGACCTAGGCATCTAGATGACTAGGTCGACAAGGAATAAAGTAGGGGGAGATAAGGGCCAAAAATACCAATAAAAATCCCTTTCATTTCATTCATTCTTTATTCATTTTGGGACCTATTTTTAGCTCCACTTTTTATACCTCAAATAAAGAAACTTTGTACATGAAAGTTGTAGATAATTAAATAAATAAAAATACAAAATTAATTTCACTCAAAAATAATACACAGATAAAAAGTTATGGTCTGAATAAGATTCCAGAATGCCAACTTCCCAGACCCGTATCTCATAAATAAAAACTCCAAATGCATAAAACTCACCTTTAATTGTATATAGTTCAAAATAAGCTATTTAATGGCGGTGCTCTCGCATTTGGCGGAGCTACGGTTTGAAAGTTGAGTTTTGGACCCCTATTGTACACTTGTACAGATTAAAATATTCATTTTATTATTTATTCATTTTTTTTTAAATTTTATATTTTTATAATTTTGTAAATATTACTTATAAGAAATATGTATATTAAAATCAGAATAAAAACTCAAAGAAAACATAAAATAAAATACTTGTATATAATATACATAGGTATAATACCTGTATACATACCTGCATAATTCACACTTTTATTTTATTAAGTGTATAAAACTCTTCAGAAAAATAAAATAAAAATATATTTAAGTATATAAAATATTCTATAAATTTATAAAATAATAAACAAAAATAAATAAATTAAATACATAAAATAAAAATAAAATACTTAGATATATAGACATAGATACCTATAAGGGGTATACATGGTAACTTGTAATTATACACCCCATAAAAATAAATAAAAATCATCATAAAATAATTTATAAAATAATAAATATTTTTTATTCAATAACCAAAAAATAATAAATTGATTTGCTATTTTTAATTGATTTTAGCAATGTTTTTTCCCAGGGATTTTCCTGGTTGGTCCACGTGGACCAACCAGGTGGAAGTTGACCCGCTGGTCAACTCCCTGGTCTGCTCCTGCAACCCGTCAAAGCTGCGTTTTTAGCCATTTTCTCCCATTTTTCTAGGCCGCATCTTTCATTATTTGGCCTTGTGTCCTTCTTGATTTTCTCTCCCTATATATCCACCATACACGCCCAAGCATCATATTGAACATTGGGTTACTGATGTGCCCTATTTACTTCGTCCTTTGGGCAGTGTTGACCATCTCTCTGACCAAGTCTGCACAGTGTCAGATCTGAGTTTTTTTGGCGTTTTCTCCTAATTTTGGAGGTCACGCCTTTCACTATTTCATGTCGCGTTCTTCACGACTTTTCTTCCTCGTGGGCATGACATACACGCCCATAGCTTGGATAGGTCTTTGGAGCCACGATTCGCTCGGTCCACCTCGATCTTCACGCCCACTCGACCACTTGTTCAAAAGACCCCCTTCCTCCATTTTTCAAATTTGAACTCCTTTGCCCCTTCTTCCTCCCTTCTTTCATGTGCTGAGGTTAGAGGGAGGTGACAACAACCTCACCTCGCCGTTAGGAGGAGCGGAGGAGCGGCGCAGAGGCGTATCCACCCCCATCTCCGGTCCTTGGCCGTGAGGTCCATCTCTTGGTTTTTCCCAACCAATCGTGGTCGTCTTTGTTTGTTTTTCTTTATTTTTCTTCGTAGTAGATTAGCTATAGTGTAATCTTTTAGTTCATACTTTCATTGGTTTGATTTTTGCTTGATTCATCTTCACTACCCCCTCGCCGGAGCTCGCTCCGGCGAGTCCCTACTCACGCCATTCACCACTCAACTTGCCTGTGCTCGCCCTGGAACCATCCTCTTTCATTGTGCGCTTTCATTTTCAGGTCCCAGGCGCGGAAGGACCCCGGTTGGGGTCATTTTTGACGAGAGCCGAACCTCCTGGAGCTCTTCCCCATCTTCATTGCCGTGGTGGTGCTCCGGCGGTCCAACCGCCATTTTGAAGCTGCCAGTCGCTAGGGAAGGCGTCCAGGATCCTTCTGGGCGGTTTGGAGGAGTCGCGAACGCCTGGGGGAAGTGGTAGTCGTCGGAGGAAGCTCAACCACCCGTTGTTCTTCCCCAGTTCTTGCTGCGCTCCTCTGGACCGTCGATCTCCCTTGTTCTTGAAGAGCTACAGTAACCGTCGGATCGCCTTGGGCGTGGGTATTTTGCGTAAACCTCCCTCGCCACTTTTGTAATATTTTATTAGTACTGAATCATTCAGTTGTTGTTTTAAACTTTTGTACAATTTGCAAGTTGCCCATGGATTTCGTCTAATTACATATATGCCCCTTTCAAGTAGTGTAGTTTCTTGTTGTTGTCTCTATTTATTGCATGCATCTATAAACTTCCAAAAATCACCAAAAAATCATCATAAGCTCCTGTTGCATTGTAAATTCACGTCATATTTTTATTTTTCATTTTTGTCGCATTTTATTATTTATAAAAATTCAAAAACACTCATTTTTAGCAATGTTTGCATTATAAAATACATAAAAATTATAAAATCACCTCAGAAAATTCCCAAAAAAATATTTTGCATATTTTAATGTGTTTTAACTTCAATCCAAAACTCATTAAAAATACAAAATAAAACTCATAAAAATTATAAAAATCTAAAACCTTCATAAAAATCTAACAAATCCAAGAAAAATCCTAAAAATGCAATTTTCGTTTCTGTATCTTATCTGATTCATTATCTTTCAAATAAAATTAATTTGAGGAATTTTGGACACCATTTGATATTTTTCATCCTCATTTTAGTTTCAGCGGGTAGCTAATTCACTATTTTCTTGTATTCACACTTTTAAAAATACCAAAAATATTCTGAAAAATCCCCAAAAATCACAAAAATAGTAGAAAAATATAAAAAGACCAAAAACAATTTATTTTCTGATTTTTGAGCATTTTTACTCATTTTTATATATCCTTTATCCTCTCATTTCTTATATTGTGTATATTCTATTAAAAAATATATAAAATATAAAAGAAAATATAAAATCAGAAAATTAAAAATCAAAATACAAAAATATAAAATAAAAAATTAAATAAAAAATATATCAAATTAAAAACCTACAAAAATATCACAGATAGACAAACATTCACATTCACACACTTGTGCATTTTGCCCCGTTCTATCCTGCTTGCTCCCTGTGTTCGACTTCTACACATACTTGCACCTATACACATCTTTGTTGTAGAGTTATAATAAATTTTAACTTCGCACATTCACTTTGATTTCCTTATTTGATTGTTGTGGGTTAATTGTTGTTTGAATTAGGATTTCTCGCAGGTCGCCTCAGCGACATTGTGATCCCGCCTTGTTTGGATTACTCTAGACCTGTGAAAAATCTTGTTAAACAAATGGCGCCGTTGTCGGGGAGCAACAATGCGTAGTTCGGGTTTTTGCTTTGTGATTGTGATTATTTGTCTCTTTCGCGGCTTTTATTTCTGCTTGTTATTTTTTGATATATCTGGTTGAATTGTCTAACCCCTCTCTTGTTTGTCTTCTTGTGAGGAACGCGGATCGAGGGAGGAACTCTCTTCCAGGAGCACCTGCGCACCCACGTGAGGCAACTTGACTTAACACGAAGGCAGGCTAGGAGAGGATTTTGAAGACAATTCTAGTCTATTTATTTATTGCGTTTATTAGTGTAATTTTTGTGAGTCCCCAACGGCTTCAGCAGGAGAGAGCTGACCAGAGACTCTTTATTTGTAATAATACAGGTACTCGAACACTCGGACATTCGGGTCCAATTTCCAAGTGATTGTTCACTTGGGGACTCACAGTGGATTTTTCGGTTTTCATCGCATTTTTTTCCTTTTGTTTTCCGGTTTTATTTTCTTTATTTTGTGTGATTGAGCCATTAGCTTTAGGATTGCTTGCGATAGATTAAGGCCAAAGACCTAATATATTTGCATGTACCTATAGACTCGTTTGGACTTAGTCAAATTTAAACAGTCGCCTCATCATCTTCAAGCGTACGTGCCGCGAGCCCACCCTGTTAAGCGCTACTCCTGAACTCGATGTGTCGAGTAGAGGAGGGGTGAGCCTAGACCGGACTCTTGGATTGAGGATTGGTGACCGACTTGTGGTTCTTCACGATAATAGCAATTTCTAAAACTTAGGATGATTTCATCGGCTTTGCATTTGCATATAGATTAGGTTTCAATTCTGTTAAGCATCTTTGCGTGTAGAGTGCTGGAGGCAAGGTGAGCATTTACGCTTTAGCATACATCATCGTTTTGCCGCTTGCATTGCTTTTCCGACTCTCTATCTCTGATTTTGATCACCTAGGTGCTTAAAAGAATTGACTCCCCGTTAGGCTCGTGCATTTCTCATTAAAAATCCAAAAAAGTGATAACCAATAAAATTGGGACTGTTAATATTACTTGACCCTAAAATCGAACAAAAAGAAAAAACTTGTATTGGAGCGAGTAATCCCCTCATATCCTCATTTTACTTGCTCAAGCACACACTAAGGATTAGTGCCCAAATCCCATTTCAGCCCCCTAAGTGTTTGTGCAATTTTGTACTTCTCACCTAACTCTAAAACAGACAAGATAAAAAGACCGACTTTTCGGTCTCTACCGAGTTGAGTAGGTGAATTGAGGGTTTGTTTTGTGAGTTTGATTGTGATTGCTTGTGTGATCATCTCTGCGCATTTGCGCCTTCTTCGTCACTCTCTTGACTTGACCTTCGTGTTGTCCCGTCATTTTTCCTCTTGTTTCGAGATGGCCGACTGGAGCATATTTTGTTCGGACTTTGCGGACCCCTCGTTCACTCCAGCCGGTCCACCTCCTTTTTTCCAGGAGGACTTTGCTCCTGATTTTTGTACATATCCGACCAACCCATTATTTCAGGATTTGGACTTTGACCTTCACCAATCATTTCCACCACCGTCACCCTCACATTTTGACAACACGCTCTTCCTTGAGTATCCTGATCCGGAATGTGATTTTTATCCACACCCACCGCCCACATTCGACACACCCAATCCTGAGATTTTGGAGTTACCTTTCATGGTATCCACACTTGAGACTTTAAATCAGATGATGGAGCATATGAATTCAAGGATTGTCGACCTTACTAGTTTAAATAAGAACCAAAATGTTGCTCCATTCTTTGAGGATATGGAATCATTTGATGATTATCATGAGAGCTTGCAATCGCCCAAAGTACAAAAAAATGAGAAAATTTTAAAAACACAAAAAGAGTTCGGAAGACCTTTGGTTGATTCAAACTGTTAGGAGAGTGCCCATCTGCCAGACCATTTGACCACACAACCTTTCACACCCAATCCCACCTTTGACCCCGAGGATACCGCTGTACAGATTGCTCTTGACATGCCTCGTGTAGATGCTGATTCCGACTTCCTCCCTTGTATGGAGGAGGTCCAAAAATTCAAAAAAATGTTGACTGAACCCGAAGTGGTGGCTACTATTCATGAGATCATCCGTGCCCCACTTCAACAGGCCATGACTGATTTATCTGCTCCTCTTCCCAAGAAGAGAAAGTAGAGGAGCAGATCTGAGCGTCATATTTTGACCATGGCCACTGCTCACGCCATCACACACCGTCCCATTCCTAGGAAGAGGAACACTGCCACACCTTTCATTAGTTGCACCATCTCTGACTTTACTTGTGATCACACTCTCCTCGACGACGGTGCTTCGATTAGTATCATACCCTTCACGCTGGTACAGTCTCTTCACTTAGGGCCTCTCAATAAGACCAGGATGATCGTTCAGTTTGCTGATGGATCAATAAAGAGGCCTAAGGGTATCCTTGAAAACAACGTTATATCGATTTAGGGTACGAGCTACCATGTTGACTTTGTCGTGTTGCCCATGGAGACCTCCACAGGGGAGCACTCTCCAATCATCCTGGGACGACCATTCCTCGCCTCTGTGAGGGTCGTTATTGATTATGGATCAGGAGAGATTCGCTTTCGTCCTGCTGACGAGAGCGAAGTGTTGATCACCGCACCCACTGCTGACCAGAGACATGCATCTGATGCGACTTCACCTATCTTGGCTGACCTCGAGGATCATGACCTTGATGATACTATCAGAGAATTTTGTTGCTTATTGGATTACACTGAGACCCAAGAATTCCTTTCCAAGGAGGAAGACTTCGAAAGCATGGACCTCAGAGTTCTTTCTTCTGGGACGTGGCGTTGTGTTGATGACATCCGCAGGATTTACATGATTGACACCATTGAGCGGAGGGCAGACTTAGAGACTAGATAGGACGGACATGACTCGACTACTTTCACTGATGAGTCTGCTCCTACCCATATAAATACTAATGAGACAAGGACCGAAGTTGATTTGATTGCTTTTATTCAGGAATTCGGTCCTTTTGATGAGAAAGATGATCCGGTTGAGATTATTGAGGATGACGAGTTTGACTACTTCCACTAATGAGTTCGTTCGTTGTGGTTTTGACCTGGACGAGACCTCGCAGGATGACTCTGATTACACTACTTCTGATGATGAAGAGTTTGTCCCTTTTCACTTTGACATCAGCGAGACTCCTACGGCCGGACCAGTCGTACTTCTTCTACTCACCAGTCTGTGCCTTCACACCCTAGGGTCCCTGAGGATATTCACTATGTTGACCCTGATCGGCTTCCGTCCATTGTGGACCCGAAGTCGACCTGCACCACACTAGATCTATCCCTCAGCGGTCTCGCAAGAAGGTTATCTTTCTACCTTCTTGATCCTGTGTATATCCATCTCTGTTGTATATTCTCGTTTTTACCTCTGTCTCCCCCCCGTATTGCTCGTCCACCCATTCTCGTGTTTGCCTTGCTTAGGACGTACTTTGTCCTAAGTATAGGGGGGTGGACGAGCCGAGTGTTCATTCATCGTTCTGTCTCATCGCTCATGTTGTTGCCTATACTTAGGGCTTCTTTTACCCTAAGTATAGGGGGAGTGATGCGTACATTCTCCTCTATCTTCTTCCATCTATTGATATCTTTTCTTCTTTTCTTCTTTTCCTCTTCTATCTCCTGTATCTACTGAAAAGGTGTCGCCCTTTTTGTCAGTTTTCTATACTGAAGACGTACTTTGTCCTAAGTATAGGGGGGGTGCACCCCGAGTTGATTCGATTCTTTGATCCTGTCCACTGTCTCCTCTTCTTGTCCATACTTAGGGATATCTTACCCTAAGTATAGGGGGAGACAGTCTGAGTACGATCTGTTCATTCCCACCCTTGACCCTCCCTGCTTTGTGTATAGTCTCCTATACTTAGGATTATTTGATCCTAAGTATAGGGGGGGCAGTCGACTTCTCATTCGTTCGTTTATTCATCTCTTATTCATTTATTCTTTAGACTTTTCTATACTTAGTATGAGTTATGTCTTCTCTTTTCTCTCCGATCTATGGGGACATAGCTCAAGCTAAGTATAGGGGGTCATATATACTACGTATATACTTTAGCCATAACTTGTACTTCCGTATTTTCTCAATAATTATGGCTAATTATAAAATTCATTAAAAATCTTAATAAAAAGATGTGATTATTCCTCAAATGCTTCGTGTATGTACTGATTAATAAATCAGGTGAAAATATTTTTTTGCAAAATGTTTGAAAAATAGTTTGAAAATCTTTATGAAAAATCTTTTGAAAACTATTTGGAAAACGTTTTGTTACATGTTTTCAACCTTTGTAAAAACATTTTGATTGATTTTCTTTGTGTAAAATAAAATGTTTGAAAAACTATTTGCAAATGGTTTAAAAAATGGTTGCAAAAATATTTTGAAAAATCTATCAATACTGTTTCAAAACCTTTGCAAAATGATTTTCAAATGTGTGTACATGTTTGTAAAAACTGTTTGAAAAATTATTTTGGAATATACTTTTCAAAATTGTTTGAAAAACTTGTGTCAAATAAGTTTGAGGAATACATACATCTCACAAAAATTCACTATATATATCTTTAAAATTGACCACTTCCCCTGTAAATTCTTAAAATCCACTTCTTGTAAATATAAGAAGCACTCTCGTGTACATATTTTCACCTAGCTTTTAACTAAAATATTTTTGTTTTAAAAAAAGACAAAAACAGTTGCAAAATTAAAATCCAAAAACACTTGAAAAATCTTTTTGAAAAATACAAAAAAATGCATAAGCATCAGCATCGTCATCTTTTCAAAAATCCATAAAAAGTTCAAAATCTTTGAAAATTGCATCACAAAAATATTTTCTGCATTCTGCATATCATTTGCATAGCATGAGCATTTTTCGGATTGAGTTTGATGGTTAAATAAGTCTAAATAAAATCCGGAGATTGGAGCTTGATTGGACCTTAAAATCTACCTAATAACAGGAACCTTATAAGGATTGGAATTGAGGTACTTCAGGTTTAGTTGACTTAATTCTTTGAGGATCACGGGACTTGGTTCAATGGATTCTTGACTGCCTAAGTAGAGTATTTCGGAACACACGGACGACTCTTGTTGATAATGACCTAACTTGGACACCTGCACCTTTCACATGGCTCAACTCAGTTGGAGTGGTGAGGGGATTGGATTTGCCAGTATGAGACGCACACAAGTCGAAACACTTGTCCTCCTCTAGGGAGGGAAGTGCGCCCCAATCCGTCCAGTGATGAGGAAGTATAAAGACAGGAGAGTGTGGGTTGCAATAAAGCTTCAAAAGAGGGATAGTCTACTGGCTCAAGAGGAAAAACTCCTTATGTAAATGCTGTTGTGAATAGTATTTCAAAAAAAAGAAAAAAAAGAGGACAGGCCCGTACAAAAATAAATGCCTGCCAAGTATATACATATGTTGTAAAGTCAATAAGCAAGCTTGAGTTCCAAAGTCAATATGTGAGCCTGCAGCTGGATGACTTGACTACACTGGTCTTGCATCCGAGGATAGGTAGCTATACTGGCTACCGTCCATTCTTCTCTTCATCCCCTCCTCTTGAGCTGGTTGCCACTTGAACTTAGAAGGGAATACCCCGCTCCTCGAGGATGGAGTTGTTGGATTGGGGAATCATTGGGTTGTCATACTGGAGAAGTCAGTCTCTTTGTCATTCTAGTTTGGGAGAGCCACTATCACTTACACTGTACGAGTCAGATTCATAGTCGTAAGGGTACGCGTATGAGTTGAAATATTTCTGACCTGGCTATTGAGGAGACTTGAGCAGAGTTTTGGGATTCTCATGGACTATTGGATTTCAAATTCGATTCTCATTAAGGTTCCGCCGCACTAAAATTCCAAAGGTCCGACTTAACCTCTAAACTTTGATTTTGTGAAGACAAGTTTGATAATTAAACTAAATCCAATTTCTTCTTTTTCTTTTCTTTGTTTTTCTTTTCTGCATTTATTGCATAAGTGTTTGCTAGGGACTAGCAAAGGCAAGTATAGGGGGATGATGAATCTATGTTTCATCACCTTTATTCTATCATTTTGGCCTTAAAAACCCTAGTAAATGCGTGTAAATAGGCTTAATTCAGGCATTTTAGCATTCATGCATATGTGTGTAAATACTGTATAAAATGTGGTTTTTAAAGATAAAATTATAGAATAAATAAAAGAAAAGAAAAAGAATAAAATATTATAAATATTTTATGACCCGAAACCCCGAGACCTAGGCATCTCTATGACTAGGTCGACAAGGAATAAAGTAGGGGGAGATAAGGGCCAAAAATACCAATAAAAATCCGTTTCATTTCATTCATTCTATACTCATTTTGGGACCTATTTTTAGTTCCACTTTTTATACCTCAAATAAAGAAACTTTGTACATGAAAGTTGTAGATAATTAAATAAATAAAAATACAAAATTGATTTCACTCAAAAATAATGCACAGATAAAAAGTTATGGTCTGAATAAGATTCCAGAATGCCAACTTCCCAGACCCGTATCTCATAAATAAAAACTCCAAATGCATCAAACTCACCTTTAATTGTATATAGTTAAAAATAAGCTATTTAATGGCGGTGGTTTCGCATTTGGCGGAGCTACGTTGAAAGTTGAGTTTTGGACCCCTATTGTACACTTGTACAGATTAAAATATTCATTTTATTATTTATTCATTATTTTTATAATTTTATATTTTTATAATTTTGTAAATATTACTTATAAGAAATATGTATATTAAAATCAGAATAAAAACTCAAAGAAAACATAAAATAAAATACTTGTATATATTATACATAGGTATAATACATGTATACATACCTGCATAATTCACACTTTTATTTTATTAAGTGTATAAAACTCTTCAGAAAAATAAAATAAAAAATATATTTAATTATATAAAATTATTCTATAAATTTATAAAATAATAAACAAAATAAATAAATTAAATACATAAAATAAAAATAAAATACTTAGATATATAGACATAGATACCTATAAGGGGTATAAATGGTAACTTGTACTTATACACCCCATAAAAATAAATAAAAATCACCATAATATAATTTATAAAATAATAAATATTTTTTATTCAATAACCAAAAAATAATAAATTGATTTGCTATTTTTAATTGATTTTAGCAATGTTTTTTTCCCAGGGATTTTCCTGGTTGGTCCACGTGGACCAACCAGGTTGAAGTTGACCCGCTGGTCAACTCCCGGGTCTGCTCCTGCAGCCCGTCAAAGCTGCGTTTTAGCCATTTTCTCCCATTTTTCTAGGCCGCATCTTTCATTATTTGGCCTTGTGTCCTTCTTGACTTTCTCTCCCTATATATCCACCATACACGCCCAAGCATCATATTGAACATTGGGTTACTGATGTGCCCCATTTTCTTCGTCCTTTGGGCCGTGTTGACCATCTCTCTGACCAAGGTCTGCACAGTGTCAGATCCGAGTTTTTTGGCGTTTTCTCCTAATTTTGGAGGTCAGGCCTTTCACTATTTCATGTCGCATTCTTCACGACTTTTCTTCCTCGTGGCATGAGCATACACGCCCATAGCTTGGATAGGTCTTTGGAGCCACGATTCGCTCGGTCCACCTCGATCTTCACGCCCACTCGACCACTTGTTCAAAAGACCCCCTTCCTCCATTTTTTGAATTTGAACTCCTTTTGCCCCTTCTTCCTCCCTTCTTTCATGTGCTGAGGTTAGAGGGAGGTGACAGCAACCTCACCTCACCGTTAGGAGGAGCGGAGGAGCGGCGCGGAGGCGTATCCACCCCCATCTCCGGCCCTTGGCCGTGAGGTCCATCTCTTGGTTTTTCCCAACCAATCGAGGTCGTCTTTGTTTGTTTTTCTTTATTTTTCTTCGTAGTAGATTAGTTGTAGTGTAATCTTTTAGTTCATACTTTCATTGGTTTGATTTTCGCTTGATTCATCTTCACTACCCCCTCGCCGGAGCTCGCTCCGGCGAGTCCCTACTCACGCCATTCACCACTCAACTTGCCTGTGCTCGCCCTGGAACCATCCTCTTTCATTGTGCACTTTCATTTTCAGGTCCCAGGTGCGGAAGGACCCCGGTTGGGGTCGTTTTTTATGAGAGCCGAACCTCCTGGAGCTCTTCCCCATCTTCATTGCCGTGGTGGTGCTCCGGCGGTCCAACCGCCATTTTGAAGCCGCCAGTCGCTAGGGAAGGCGTCCAGGATCCTTCTGGGCAGTTTGGAGGAGTCGCGAACGCCTGGGGGAAGTGGTAGTCATTGGAGGAAGCTCAGCCACCCGTTGTTCTTCCCCGGTTCTTGCTGCGCTCCTCTAGACCGTCGATCTCCCTTGTTCTTGAAGAGCTACAGTAACCGTCGAATCGCCTTGGGCGTGGGTATTTTGCGTAAACCTCCCTCGCCACTTTTGTAATATTTTATTAGTACTAAATCATTCATTGGCTGTTTTAAACTTTTGTAAAATTTGCAAGTTGCCCCATGGATTTCTGTCTAATTACATATATGCCCTTGCAAGTAGTGTAGTTTCTTGTTGTTGTCTCTATTTATTGCATGCATCTACAAACTTTCAAAAATCACTAAAAATCGTCATAAGCTCCTGTTGCATTGTAAATTCACGTTATATTTTTATTTTTCATTTTTATCGCATTTTATTATTTATAAAAATTCAAAAACATTCATTTTCAGCACTGTTTGCATTAGAAAATATATAAAAATTATAAAAAAATACCTCAGAAAATTACCAAAAAAATATATTTGCATATTTTAATGTGTTTTAACTTCAGTACAAAATCATTAAAAAATACAAAATAAAACTCATAAAAATTATAAAACTCTAAAAACCTTCATAAAAATCTAACAAATCCAAGAAAAATCCTAAAAATGCAATTTCAGTTTCTATATCTTATCTGATTCATTATCTTTCAAATAAAATTAATTTGAGGAATTTTGGACACCACTTGATATTTTTCATCCTCATTTTAGTTTCAGCCAGTAGCTAATTCACTGCTTTATTGTATTTCCACTTTTAAAAATACCAAAAATATTCTGAAAAATCCCCAAAAATCACAAAAATAGTAGAAAAATATAAAAAGACCAAAAAACAATTTATTTTCTGATTTTTGAGCATTTTTAATCATTTTTATAAATCCTTTATCCTCTCATTTCTTATATTGTGTATATTCTATTATTGGGAAAAAATATTAAAAACATATATATATAATATAAAAGAAAATATAAAATCAGAAAATTAAAAATCAAAATACAAAAATATAAGATCAAAAATTAAATAAAAAATATATTAAATTAAAAACCCACAAAAAATATCACAGATAGACAAACATTCACATTCACACACTTGCGCATTTTGCCCCGTTCTATCCTGCTTGCTCCCTGTGTTTGACTTCTACACATACTTGCACCTATACACATCTTTGTTGTAGAGTTATAATAAATTTTAACTCTGCACATTCACTTTGATTTCCTTATTTGATTGTTGTGGGTTAATTGTTGTTTGAATTAGGATTTCTCGCGGGTCGCCTCAGCGACATTGTGATCCCGCCTTGTGTGGATTACTCTAGACATGTGAAAAATCTTGTTAAACAGGGTATAAGTGAAAATTATGAAAATGTTAAGGCGTATGTGCAAATATGGTAAACTTTAACAGTATATATGTAATTATGGCTTCGACGAACATTTTCAAAAGGAATACCCATCGTGCGCATGTTTACGTGAAAATGAGTTGCATAATGAAAGTATGTGAGAATAAGTTAGTATTATATGCAACAAGGAAACCAAGCCAGTTGATTAGTTGTATTGGTAAGTAGTTGCTCGTAAGGGTTATGTTCCTAACAGATTTAAATTTAGCATTGGGAGACTTATTTTTCTACGCTAGCCGGCTTGACCCCAACTCGACACCTACTGAGCGTTAGCTCATAACATGTGCTGTTTTTTTCAGGAGAACACGGGCTGTGATTTAACTTCTATTTCAAGGCAACTACTCGTCGTCGTGAAGTTGAACCGGTTCGGACCATTGATAGATTATTCACGGAAGGATGTCATTATGCCCACTGGAACTTTGAATTGCTAGTTTTATTGTTGGTCCTTTTGCAATGTTACCCATGTTGGACTTGTAATAAGAAAACTTTCATATTGATTGGACTTTATTTAAATATTATATCTCTATGCTCATTGATTACCATGCATGTTTCGGTAACGGTTCGATCGTGCGACCTAATGTTGCATGCTTCCGTTGGTCGTCACGACCCGTTCCGTTACAAGAACAATTGGTGAATAACATGCAACTCGGAATAATTATAATTACAGATTTTTGAATAGTGAATTGAAAACTAGAAGGAAACGAAAAGTAAAGCATGAGCATCCATTAATCTTTATACTTTTACAATTTTGATTTAAAAATAGCAGTGTTAGCTTTCTTTAGCAATGCCGAGTTTTCTGTTAGTTCACACTTCTTTGAAAATCCATCCAGATTTTAAAGATTTTGAGCAGCAGTTGTTACTCAAACTTCTGCGGTTCATACCAGTCTCTGATTATGTGTTTACTCACATGTTGTTACTGGCTGTTATACTACTTTCAGTAGCTTTCACAGTTTAGTCTTCCTTTTTTAGTTTACTAAGTTTTTTCGTGCAAGTCCTCAAAAGTATCTTCAAATTCATTAACATAGTATCACCAGATTTTTTACCTCATTAATAATTTCCATAAGTCTGACTGGTGCTTCATCGTCTCTGGACTTGTTAGGTCGCTGTGATTTGAATCAGATCAGTCCTAAGTGGCTTAGTTGCCTGGAAGTGACCTTTCTTCTTACAGATGCAACGGATGACTTTACGTTCTTTTTTTCTTGATTCATTCCTCATTATATGTTTGAGGCCTCTTGATATAAAAGCATTGTCTTCATCTTCTGAATATTCTTCTAACATGGTCAACTCTGCCTGTAATGCTAGATTCTTTTGTTCTGTTTGATCTCATTGTCAGCTTCTTTTTTATGTATCTTGACTTCATGTGACAGGAGATGGCCAAACAGATCATTCATCGCACTTATATTTGAGTTCGTGGCTTTGATTATGGTTATAGTTGTTCTCAATTCAAAGGTGAGAGATTTCATGAGCTCTTCATCTACAAACTCCGCGCATGTTTTTCTTCTTGGATGTAGATGTAGACATTTTCATCTACAAATTGTCTAATAAGACCGTTGTTGAGTTGTTAAACTTATATGGGTAAACAGATCTTTGAATGAGATATCGTTTACCCTTCCTTCTCTATATATTGTACTCATCCCTACTCATTTGAAAATAATTTTTAGTGAAGAGTGCCCTAATCTCTAGTGAGGGAGATTAGGGGTTGAGAACCCCTATGGTTTTTCCCTCTCCGTAAGGTTTTCTACGTAAATCTGTATCTCCATATTTGTGTGTGCTTAGTGCATTTGATTCTAACATGGTATCAAAGCCTCGTTGAGGCATATGATTGTGTTTTCCGCTGCTCTGAGGTACCGGGAATTGGTTCCACTGTGCTGGATTTTGTCTTTTGGTGGTGATTTTTGATTTCTCTCGTCGCCGGTCAACCATATTGCGTTGCGGCAACCACTCCACGCGTTGTGGAGTTGTGGTGAAGGTCTGAATCCACCTGCAAGAGGCTGTTGTTGCTGCTGCTATGGTGTTTTTTGGCGTCTAAAATTGATCCGAACTCCTTTGGTGTTGTAAGGTTAGTTCCTTAGTTGTTGGAGGAACAACCCTAGGTGGGAGCTTTGTGCTCTTAAGTGTTGTTGTGGGCGTATAGACCGTTTCTTGGGACATTTTCTGCGCTTCTTTTGCAGGAGAAAATTGGGTTGTTTATTGTTGTCCACCAAGTGTTCGGCAAAAAGCCACAAAGAGCCTCGTTGATCTTCTGCGTTTCAGGTTCTTTGTGTTGAACTGCTACTCCCATTGTACTCAAGATATATTATTAAATGTCTGTGAGAGAGTCAAAATCTAAAGGTTACGAATTTTCTGGTGAATGATCCCATGATGTTTGGAGCATCCACAGAATCCGACTCGACAAACGATACCATTATGGAGTTGCAGTCCTTCTTGAAGTAATCATTTACGAAAGAACATGTCTCCTTGCAATCGACAGACAATGGTTCAGCTTTTAATATGAGGAGAACTGGAATGCTTGCTCTACCAAATCTGAGTGGATTATTGACAGTGGTGCTTCCTATCACATGATAGGTGATCATATAATGTTTCATGATTACAAGTTATCATCTAGAAGAGAGAAAGTTACAGTTGCAGATGGATCTCCAGCTACTGTTGCTGGAAAAGGAACGATTTCTTTTGTTGATCGTTTCCTCCTTACCGATGCACTTCATATCCCGGATTTCCAAATAAATCTTTTGTCAGTCAGTAAGGTTACTAAAGAATTGCACTGCAGGCTGATTTTTGATCAAAATTCATGTGTTCTAAAAGACTTACAGACATAAAAGAAGATTGGAATTTGATTAGTTTAGAATCGATTATATCGTCTTCCAGCTCGAGTGGGTCAAGCCCTTACATCTGCGATAAAAGCTCGTGTTGAAAAGGACACTTCTACTTTAGTACGAAAATGGCATGAGCGTCTTGGTCATATCAATTTTTCTTCTCTACATAAGTTAATGCCTGATATTTTATCTGGATTGTCTGAGGATGATTTGCTATGTGAGGTTTGTCAATTTGCAAAGCAAACATGAACTACATTTCCTGCATCTATTGTAAATCTACTTATGCATTCGAATTGGTGCATTACGATGTTTGGGTTCCGTCAAGTGTGAAGAGCATGGGGGACCATATGTACTACATCACTTTCATTGACGATTTTTCACGGAGTACTTACGTGTACCTTTTAAAACATAGAAGTGAAGTTCCTGCTGCTATAAAGAACTTTATAAATATGGTAAGCACTTAGTATGTAACAAGAGCAAGAACTCTCAGGACTGATAATGCCAAGGAGTACATGGAAAGTTCCCTACATGCTTTTCTTGATGAGAAGGGTATCATCCATGAAACCTCATGTAGTTACACACCTCAACAGAATGGAATAGTTGAAAGGAAAAATCGTCATTTGTTGAATGTCACAAGAGCACTCCTACTCCAGTGAAATGTGCCAAAGAATTTTTGGAGAGAAGCCGCCTTGACAGTTGCCTGTCTAATCAATAGGACACCGTCTGCCTTAATCGGAAAGAGAACTCCTTTCTCTCATCCATCCAGATACCTCTTCTTTTAGTTTGGACCCATAGGTTTTTGGATGGGTCTGCTTTTTTCACAATTCTGGACCAGGTTGGCGTAAGTTGGATATAAGAGCCACGAAATGCATCTTTCTTGGATATTCTGGAACTAAAAAAAGATACAAATGTTATGACCCTGTGGCACATCGTCTTCAGGTAAGTAAGGATGTTACTTTCTTCGAGAGTGAGTCCTACTTCTCTAAGAGATTTCCTCAAGGGGAGTCTGTGAGTATAAATGTTAAGAAAAATGAGAATGGGATTTACTTTCTTGGTGACATACCAGATACTATCCTTGTGAGGGAGAATAATGAACAAGATAGAGACAAAGACAATGAAAATGCATGCAGATTTGTACAGACTTATAGCAGACGAAAGGGATCGGATAAAGAGGCGGAAGTCGAAGAAGAGATGATACCGAACTAGGGTGGCAACCTTTCCTCTGACCATGACATCAACCCTTCCATGGTTTATTTTGGCCATGAAAGCTCTACAAGTATTTTTCTCCCTCATTATGTCAATCCTTTACTGGATGAGCGTCCCATTACTATGAGAAAATCTACTAGAAATGTTCGAGCTTCTACTCGTTATCCAGTGGAGGACTTTGTTTCTTATACCAATATGAGTTCAAGACATAAATGCTTTATTACCTCTCTAGATACTCATCATTTTCCCAAAAATTTTGATGAAGCCAAAAAGGATCTGAAATAGATTAATGCTATGAAGGAAGAAATAGATGCCTTGATTAAAAATCATACATGGGATATTGTTGATGCTCCTAAGGGAGTTCACCTTATTGGATCTAAATGGGTCTATGAAATAAAATATGATGCGGATGGAAATGTCGACAGATTCAAAGCTCGGCTTGTGACTAGAGGATACAGCCAGAAATACGGGATTGACTACCTGGAGACATTTGCTCATGTTGCCAAGATGAATACAATCAAGGTTGTTATTTGTCTAGCAACCCATTTTTCCTGGAAAATATATCAGTTAGATGTGAAAAATATTTTCTTGAATGGTGATCTTAAAGAAAGTGTATATGAAAATGCCACCTGGGTTTGAAAAGGACAACAAGTGCTACAAGTTAAAAAGGTCTTTATATGGATTAAAGCAGTCACCAAGAGCTTGGTTTGAATGTCTCTGTGTGGTTATGGTTAAGAATGAATATATCCAAGTGAATGGAGACCATACATTGTTTATAAGGAGGAATGACAAAAAAAGATCTATTATTTTAGTATATGTCGATGACATGATCTTTACAGGTGACGATGAAGAAGAAAATTCCAAGATAAAGAAAATACTTGCAGGTGAATTTGAATTGAAAGAATTGGGGAAGTTAAAGTACTTCCTAGGAATTTAGATGGCTCGATCTCCAGGAGATATGTGTCTAAGTCAACGGAAATATTATCTTGACTTATTGAAAGATTATGGCATGTTGGGATGCAAGCCTACTACTAATCCTATTGAGGCAAACCATAAACTGAAGAAAGAGGATGGTGACCTTCTTGATGATGTAAGAAAAGGTAGGTATCAAAGATTGGTGGGAAAGTTGATCTAGCTTACCCTTACTAGACTGGATATTATATACGTTGTAAATGTGGTGAGTCAAGTCAAGCATGCTCTTACTACCTCTCATGCTAATACGATAAATAGAATTCTATGCTGCATAAAAGGATCACCGGGAAAAGGTCTTATGTTCAAGAAGAATCATGAAGTCACTATTAAAGGATACACTGATGCTGATTGGGCCGGTTCCATTGATGACAGAAGATCCACCTCAGGTTATGCAGTATATTTATGCATAAATTTGGTTATTTGGAGAAGTAAGAAGCAGAATGTGGTTTCAAGATCAAGTGCTGGAGCGGAATACCGAGTTCTTGCCAATGGCGTTACAGAAATTCTATGGCTAAAAATTTTGCTCCATGACTTGGGAATCAAAGTTAGTATGCCAGTGCATATGTTTTGTGACAACAAGGCTGCAATAAATTTGGCCAACAATCCTGTAATGCATGACAAAACGAAGCATTTGGAGATCGATAGACACTTCATCCGTGAGAAGATTGATGATGGATTGTTGTGTTTACCTTACCTGAAATCTACTGATCAGGTTGTTGATCTCTTCACAAAAGGGTTGCCTACGGTACAATTTGAGTTGAATGTAGGCAAGTTGGACATGGTAGACATGTATGCCCAACTTGAGGGGGTGTTGAGTTATTATATTTATGTGGGTAAACGGATCTTTGGATGAGAGACAGTTTACCCATCATTCTCTGTATATTGTACTTATCCCTCCTCATTTGAAAATAGTTTTTAGTGAAGAGTGCCCTAATATCTAGTGAGGGAGATTAGGGATTGAGAGCTTCTGTGGTTTTTTTCCTCTCCATAGGATTTTCCACGTAAATCTGTATCTCCATATTTGTGTGTGCTTAGTGCATTTGATTCTAACAACCTCAAACCTGTTCATGCTCGAGCAATCACTCTTCATCCAATTTCATATTGGACTAATGGATGGAGAAAATCGAAAGATGCGTGGACTTCATATGTAAAAGATCTTTCATCTTATTTTTCCACAAACTGTAATAAGTCCCATTCAATTTGATCATACGATTTTATAATTTACCATAGAGGCTCTGATACCAGTTGTTGGGAACAGATTCTCCATAAAGATTGAATCGCGGAAAATTACCGAAGTTGATTAGCGGACCGTGCCTGATATATCGCTACAACTACGAAAAAAATCTCAACCACAGAAAATCAACCACAAATGTACAGAGAATTTTTAACGTGGAAAACCCTTAATGTGAGAGAAAAAATCACAGGGTTGATTGCAACCCGAAAGTAAGCATTATAATTGAAATAATCTCCCGTGAGGGAATTACAAAAGACTGGCCCTCTATATGGTGCTACAAGTCACCAAACAATGTAGAATACTAGAGGAGAAATATCACTAAATTGATAAATCTGTCGCGAAACTGTAGGAAGAATGCTAGAAAAGAATTGCTCCAAAGATTACTCCCTCCAAACTTCGCGGCAACCACGGACCTTCTTTCTTCTCCATCTCTCTCTCTTATTTCTTTCTTGTTCTAAGAGAGCTTGTGTTGGGATGATCATGGTGTGCACCCCATACCATCTATTTATACTCCATGGAGATGAGAAAAAAAAGGAAACATGAACTCCTACTTCCAATAGGAGTAGGAAAAGATGACTCATAATCTTAAAAGTAATTGATCTCCTCCTCCAATTGGGACTTGATTTTTCCTTTTCCAAATAGGACTACCAATGTCCTATATAAGGATTAGGTTCCCACAAGGAGGGAACCCCATCCAACAAAATTTACGACCCACTTGATATACCTCACTCCAATAAACATCCACTTCCCTATCTTACCACATAACTAATATCACACCCCCCTCTAAAACCACTATTATGCCAACTACTTACTTGACAAACTACAACTTACTCAAAATCTTCTCAGTTGCTTAATCACTTTCTTGCTTGATTCACACAGTGGATCTCATGGTATATTTCGACTTGTATCATAATGGTGTTGAAGGATATGGAATTCTCTAGAAAGCTGGAGTTTAGTTTACCTAAGATAATTATAGAGTTTATAGTTGAATCTTCTCAAGAAAACTCTAGATGATTAGATTCTAACAAAAAAATTAGAAAAGTTTCACTACTAAAGAGATTTCTAGAGAGTATAGGAGTTGGTGGTGGCCTTTTTATCTTAACATAATAATATTTAGATCTAACAGAGTAAGATCTATATTTCTGGGAGTTACCTGTAACATAAGAGTTGTTTAGATGGGGGAGAGCTTGATCACTTTGTAAATCTGAAGGATGAATAATCTAACTGTCTATCTTGAAGGTTCGTGTAAAGAGGCATATCTTCTTTGATATCTATGGATGCTAGATGGATCTACATCTCTACTTGTGTTATATTGTCTATAAAGTTTCACATCTTGTGGGCGAGCGAGGCCCTCTAGACAGACTCAATGGATGGAGTTGCGACTCCTAACTATGTTATTTGGTCCTTTCACAGATACTACTATCAGCCAGACTAATTGAAGTAATGCACATGCAAATTGATTTTGATTTATACTAAGAATGGTTATGGCAGCAGCTCAATTAAAGTATAGCTATTCTCTCGTGAAATGAATGAATGTTACATGGATAAAGGAATGAAGAATATATATCCAAATTAAATTAGGACTTAGTATGGCCTACATGCACACAAATTACTTAGTGTATTCTTTTTCTAATACATTGCAGTTAACCTCTAGCTTCATTTCTCTCTTTGTAGTTTCATATAGTTGCTTATATGCAGTGCAAGATCAATTGGTTCATACATTATCTTTCTTGAAATGATGGGTTGGTTGCAGCCTCAAGGAAGAATGATCATAGCACAAATGATGGGGTTGGTCCCAGCCTCAGGGAAGAAAGCTTCCAAATGAGATGCTAACCTCAGGTGTCTCGACGTGTTTGGGGTGTAGAGCCACGTGATCTTGTGTTGTTATAGGTGATCTAGGGAGGATCAGGGTTGAGAGTTTGTGTTGGAATTTTTGTGTTGTGTAGTTGTAGAAAGGGTATTCCTTTATTCTTATATTTTTAAGTCTTGTCCTGTAAGTATCTTTCTCAACCTTTTAATAATATTCCCTCCAGACGCATGAGAGAGAGATCAAGTGAGAGAGAGGGTGCAGTTGGGCCATTCCTCTCTTCTTCAATTAATCGAGCAATGACTGGAAGTGGATCTTCTCCTTATCACGAAATCTAGGGTTGCGCGCTCGAGAGGAGCAACGGGAGAAATCGTGAGTTGAACGATGTCAAGGGGGCCAAACCATCATCTTCGGGTCTCCATACAAGAGCCAACAAGGAAGCCCCTTCACCTCTTGGATTCGAGCACTTTCGTATTTTAGATACCTAGAGGGATAGTTGGTTGATTGTTCAAAAACTATAGAGTGTGCTCGTGGCTTGTACCTCGGTTTTGTTGTGCAACAAAATTGAGAAAAACATTTGGCTTCATTCTGACCTAGTGGAATTGTTGAAGGGAATTAGCCAGATAATTTCCATTAACCCTAGAGCTCTCTTATATAGGAGAAAAGCTCTATGGGTAATTTACATAAAGAGGACAAAAAGACTAAGTAATGTAATTACTCTAACACTCCCCCTCAAGCTGGAGCATATATATCCAACATGCTCAGCTTGGAACAATAAAGATGAAATGGACCCCTAGCAAGGGCCTTGGTGAATATGTCCGCAACCTGCTCTCCTGATGATACATGAGAAGTTGAAATAAAGCCTTTTTGAATTAAGTCCCCTGTATAATGGCAATCCACTTCAATGTGCTTTGTCCTCTCATGGAAGGCTGGATTATTGGCTATGAACAAGGCTGCTTGATTATCACATTTCAGATGCATGGGAAGAGGAACATCAATAGTTAAATCAGTCAAAACAGATTTAACCCACATCATCTCAGCACTACCTTGGGCCATTGCCCTATATTCTGACTCTGCACTGGATCGAGCCACTACAGTTTGCTTCTTACTCTTCCAAGCTACTGGTGAGCTGCCAACAAATACAATAAAGCATGAAGTTGACTTTCTATCATTAGGACACCCAGCATAGTCTGCATCAGCACAACCTGTGACGGATATAGAGGTATCTCTTCTAAACAGAAGACCGGTACCTGGAGACGACTTCAGATATCTCAAGATCATAAAAACAGCATTCTTGTGAGCCTGCCTGGGTTGCTCCATGAATTGGCTTACCCTACTAACCGCAAAAGCTATATCTGGTCGAGTAATAGTAACATACAAGAGCTTTCCCACTAGCTCTCTATATTGTCTCTTGTCTACCTCCTCAGAGTCGTCATCATAAAGTTTGACATTAGAATCCATAGGAGTAGCAGCTGGTCTACACCCTGCCATACCTGTCTCAGATAAGAGATCAGTAACATACTTCCTTTGTGTCATTACCATACCTTGCTTGTTTCGTGCAAACTCCAGCCCCAAAAAGTAGCGAAGTGTACCCAAATCCTTCATAACGAACTGCTCACTAAGAAACTCCTTGGCTGCTTGAATGCCCTGCTCATTACTGCCTGTAATAACAACATCATCAACATACACTAAGATGATCACAGTACCTCGCTGGTCTCTCTTTACAAAGAGAGTATGATCTGCTGTAGATCTGACGAAGCCCCTTTTTTCAATCAACTCTGAGAGCTTCTGAAACCAGGCCCGTGGACTCTGCTTAAGGCCATAGATGGCCTTATGAAGACGGCATACCATACCTGACTCCCCCTCAGCAGCAAACCCTGGTGGCTGCTGCATATACACTTCTTCCTGCAGGTCAACATACAAGAAAGCATTCTAGACATCCAACTGAAATAGAGGCCAGTCACGGACAACAGCCACGACAATGAGAATCCGTAGGGTAGAGTGTCGTGCTACCGGAGAAAACGTCTCCTGATAGTCCACCCCATATGTTTGGGTGAACCCACGAGCAACCAACCTGACTTTGTATCTATCAACCATACCATCAGGCCGATGTTTAACTGTAAAGACCCATTTGCTGCCCACTACTGACGCACCTGGTGGAAGTTGCACAACACTCCACGTACCATTTGACTGCGATGCCGCCATCTCCTCCTCCATAGCTAAATGCCACGGACCGCTCTGTAGGGCCTCCTGATATGACCGTGGGATCTCCACAACCGATAACCCTACAACAAACTGACGAAAGTCTGGAGATAAACGCTCCAAAGAAGCCTGAGAGGCAAAATCCATCCCATATTTGGGATTCAAAGTCCGTGCACGCTTTTGCCTTCGATGGGCAATAGGGATGTCTAGATCATCAACTGGAGGAGTAGAATCATATGTACCCTGTACATCCATCTATATATGCAAATCACCCGTGCCATTAGTTGTTCTCAAATGTTCAGTACATACCTCGGGCGTGCTGGATGATGGAGGAGGCACATGAGAAGAGGGCCGACGCTGATAGACCTGAGGATAAGAAATTGTTGCTGGTGGTGGTGGCGGTGGTGGTGGTATAGGCTGTGGTGGTGGAGTAGGCAGAGTAGAACATGGAACAGATGGAGGAGGAGGTACATAGATATCATCTCCTTCCTCCGAGTGAGTGAGTCTGTCACCTGTAGGAGAAAAATACATAATGGACTCAAAGAAGGTGACATCAGCACTAACATACTGGATCAAAACACCGATACCCTTTTTGGGTTTTGGAATAACCCACAAAAATGCATTTGACAGCTCTAGGAGAAAGCTTGTCAAGACCAGGAGAGAAGCAATGAACAAATGCAACAGACCCAAAGACACGTGGTGTTGGGGAGAAGAGATCCTTCTCGGGAAACGCAGTCAAGAACGGGATCTTCTCTCCTAACACTGACGAAGGCATACGGTTGACTAGATAACAAGCAGTTAGAACCGCATCCCCCAATAGGAGTGAGGGGCACGGTTCTGAATTAATAGGGTCCTGGTGATGTCCAACAAATGACGATGTTTCCTCTCAGCCACCCCATTCTGTTGGGAGGTGTAAGCACATGACGTGTGATGCACAATCCCATGAGACACAAGAAATTTTGAGATGTGAGAACTACATAATTCAAGAGAATTATCAGACCGTATGAACTTCACTCTAGCAGAAAAAATATTTTTTATTTCAATAATGAAAGACTGGATAACATGTGCAGCATCAGACTTATTTTTAAGTAGAAAAACCCAAGATAACCTAGAAAATTCATCAATTGCAACAAGATAAAACCTGTGTCCTTGAAGGTCAGGGACACGATTGGGACCCCAAATATCAAAATGTAGTAACTCAAACAGACCATGACGACTCGGACCTTTACGACTCTGAAACGACGACCTGTGATGTTTGCCAAGTTGGCATGCCTCACACTGAAAAATAGTCCTTGGAGAAATCTGTGGAAGGATATGGACCATCTTTTGCAACGGAAGATGACCAAATCGGAGATGCCATGTGTAAGGTGAGACAGATCCAGCCTTCATAGAAGAGACACCAGCATAAGGAGACTGCACCAGCTTATAAAGACCCCCTTGCTCACGGCCAGTTCCAATCACTCTGCCCGTTAGTATATCCTGAAATACAAGAGTAGATGGGTCAAATACGGCACGACAATGTAAATCTTTAGTGATTTGACTAATGGGAAGTAGATTCATGGAAAAATCAGGAGCATAAAGAACATTCTGAAGCTGTATCCCAGGGGTCAATTGCACCTCCCCCTGACCAGTAATGGGAGAGTGTGTCCCATCAGCTATCACCACGGAGCGTCCTGTCTTAGTTGCAATAAAATCATCCAACTGCTTTTTGTCACCACATAAATGGTGAGATGCTCCTGAGTCCATGATCCATTCTGATAGATATGCATTGTAACTACTAGTAAGTGCGTTGTACCTGAAGAAGATGCTGAACTGGCTATCTCTGAGGATCCTGAAGTACTAGCTGGTCCCTGTCCAGGCATGATCTCCCGAAGTCTCGCCACTAACTCCTCAAACCTCTGATCCGGGACAATGGAAGGACCCCCTTCCTGCTGAGCCTGCTCCGCCACACGTGCCGTAGTGGTAGGAAACCCATGCTTAGAATAACATGTTTCCTCAGTGTGTCCAGTCATGCGACAGTAGGTGCACAGCTATCTAGGAGGTCTGTTACCTCCTCCTCGGCCACAGCCACCTCTACCTCGAAGATGTGAATAGCCTCCTCTGCCGCGAGATGCTGCCATGGCCGATGGTGTCTGAACTCCACCATGAGATATGGAGAGTCTGCTCAACCTGCGATAGGCCTCCTCCATAGGTGGTATGGTGGCATCTATAAGGATCTGTGTTCTGGCGGCATCATACTCCGGATCAAGGGCTGCTAGGAACACTCCAGTCATCACCGAGTCCCTGTATGCCTTGAGCTGCTCCGGTGTGGCTGTCAGTGGAATGTACCCATGTAGCTTCTCAAACATACCCCTTAGAGAGGTGTACAGGGTATGAAGAGGACGCCCGTTCTGCTTCGATGTAAAGATGTCATGCTGAAGTTGTAAGATCTTGGACTCATTTTTCGCTGGAGAATATGTGGCAGCAACGATATCCCACATAGCCTTCGCAGTGGGTTGACTCAGGATGTCATTGGCTATCTCCATGGACACGGTACCTGATAGCTAAACACGCGCATATGCATCGTCCGCCTCCCAAGAGGCGTTAACCCCAGTCTTCTCAACAGGTTCCTCTTGTGTGAGAATGTGCTTCTTGCCTCTACATTGCATAAGACTCATGAACTGCATGGCCCACAGTTCATAGTTCGTGTCGTCCATTTTCACAATGGGTGCTGGACCTTTAAAAGCACCCAGAGACGGAAGATCGACCTTGTTGTCTAACATGATGACAATAATATTCTGCAACTGGGGTTACACGACTAGACCGAAATGTCTACATGAACATCTATGAAGGCCGTTGTGGACATAGACTCAAATCCACAATGCCTTCCATATATTGAGAGGTCCTCTGACTTGGCCTCTACGTTGTGCTGGTGAGATTACCGCCCAAACACGCGCACCCTACGCACGTGTACAAGTCGCGCAGGCAGAAGAAGTTGTGCACCTAGGGCACGTGCAGGCGAGGACTGTCGAGGACTGGAGGGGCTGCTCGCGTGCCTTGATCGGAGGTGGCTTCGTGCTGCGCGTGGACTGGAGGACTGGCCACGATGCTTGGAAGTCGCGCACGATGCGCGAGACTGGCAGGAGGCGTGTTCACGCGTGAGCACAGGGGCGACCCAGCACGCGAGCGCAGGGGCGACTCAGCACGCGAGGGCAGGCGTCACGCACGGGAGCGCAGGAGAGGCTTGCGCAGGGGTCACAGCACGCGAGCGTAGGGGCGCCGCCGCACGTGGGGCGCGTGAAGGGGGGGGCGCCGATCAAGAAGAGAGAAAAAGAGAGGCCGGCGGGTGGGGTAGGGTAGGGTTAGGGTTTCGAGAACTCCGGTCTAGGACCGTCGCTCTGATACCATGTTGAAGGGAATTAGCCAGATAAATTCCATTAACCCTAGAGCTCTCTTATATAGGAGAAAAGCTCTATGGGTAATTTACATAAAGAGGACAAAAAGACTAAGTAATATAATTACTCTAACAGGAATCGTTGTAGGTCTTGCTCTGTGGTTTTTCCCTTGCTCACACCGAGCAACGATTTCCCATTTTCAAAATCCTTGCCTCTTTGGTTGCTTGTTGTGGTTTGGTTGTCATCACAGCCTTGGTTCCCGAGTGGGGAACCCATATTTGTTGTGCCATCTTTGCTTAAGTACATGATTTAGGGATACTTGTTATCCCAACAATACCTTCATGTGTTTCCCTCTCTTTTGACTCAAAAAATTATCTTTCATTTAAGTGAGGAGGACCCGCATTGTTTGTGGCTTGATCAAGTCTATTTTCCTTCAGTTCAGTAGTCGTAGTTTCTCTTCTCGCTGTACTCGATGTAATAAAAGAATATTTATCTTTCATCTTATGCTTTTCTATCCCCATATCTTGTCATCTGATTTTTTTAAAAAAATCCTCATATTTTATATGAACGGTATATTCTATAGGTTGCTTGTTATTATTGCTGGGTAATAACATGGTGAAGGAATACACTCCCATGGATGTGCGAAATTAGAGATTCAAGACTCCAAATGTCTGTTTTCTGCAGAACACATCTTTATTTCAGCTTGAGTTTGTCACATGCCTTGTCAATTTGCCTTCACATGGCTCCTTTCTTTACAGTCGCTGAAGAGCAGCAGACTTCCTTAAACAGTTAAAACGAAAGTTTGCCAAAAAGGAAAGTCCAATATGCAACATGTAGAGCACAAACCAATCCAATTATCCATTCAGGTCAGTTTTTAAACACAGAGTATTGATCATCAGCTCAATCTTAAGACCTAATCCTGTTGTATTTACAGCACCTCAACACAACAGGAGGGAGAGAAGAATTGTATCTATGCATACTCTACACACCTCCTAGATGAGGAGCAAAAAAGTGTGAAGACGTCAGCCTACCTTCCTTGGAAATTCAGAATTTTAATCGACAATGCGAACAAGACAGCAAACATCCCCGGGAAAATGACAACCATCACCGCAACAATACCGAGAAATTCACGCCTGAAACCAAAGTAATCCCGCACAAATTCGGCCACTGTTTCCCCAGTTTCCAACCTGTCTTGATAATCGCCGAATTGAGAAACAACCAGCCCGTATAATGTCCATGCAACAGGGCATGCCCAGTAGTACCAGCTCCACCAAATGGGGATCCTCTGCAATGAACACATAGTCCTGATGAATGGTGCGTTCCAAACTAGGAAACAAAATAGAAATGACATTGAACAAAATGTTGGTCATCAAAGAAAAGGTCCTTAAACTATCACCTTCTTAGTCGAATAAAAATCTCAGAAAATATATATGGACCTGTGCAAATGCATACGGTAAAGCTGAATACATTCCAGCTGCTCTCTCCCTGTAGAATACAGTTCGCTCGATGCCCACAACCGGCTGAACCGACGAGGCATTTTGGATTCCTATAAAGAGGACAGCTGAATGCATAGATCCCATTGCATTGAATAGATCCTGTCTCCTCGTCCTAAGAGGAAGCCAGTGCTCAAGCACCTTAGTTACAAGCTAATAACGAATCTCACGACAAACTGATGCATGGGCAAGCGGGAAAGATATGTATACCTCCTAGAACCGAGATCCCAGAATATGGTACCGAAGATCAATGCTATGAAGGTTGTGAAGAAGAATCTCACGGCGGTGTAGGAAGGATTGCGCCAGTAAGACCAGTTTTGCTTCCACAAGCAGGCCACACACTGGGTCCAGAAGGATTGGGAGTACTGAGTGCAAAGTGGAGATCTTTTGAACCAGGGGAAGGTGTGCTGAGTTCCGTGATCAATGCTTTGTTCCTCCTACATGACAATTGGATATCGAGTTAGTCAAAGATAGCCTGATATCACCATCCAAACTCAAAATAAGTATGAAATTATATTCTTTTTGAAGCACCTCGTATTTTTGAACGTAATAAAAAAATATCGACAAATACAAGCCATTCCTATGTGTTCGACAACAATGGTGGCTTAGATGTAAAACATGTGTGTGCTTGATATGTGCCTTGTTCCTTCATTTACAACTGGATCATACTCACTCGAATAGTTGCGATCGCTTGTATAGTTCTGTGAAGTCGACTCCCGAGGCCTGCTCCTGTGCCATTGTAGTCACTTCCAACATCCATGTTGCTGGGTTGTAACCGCCCCTTATTTTTTTAACTCCTTGGATACTCTGGAACAGAAAATATAGTATGCATATTATGCATGTCGATAATCATTAGGATAACAAGAATTTTGATTGCCAGTGTGGATACATTCAACCATTACTCTGTAAAATAATATATACATCCCAACTTTGTTTTATAAAAAAGGAGAAAAAACACCATGGCCTCCTCTTCATCATAGAAGATAGTTTCCACATAAATCATTGGTCTGATTTGTCCGTTCGCTTCTTGTAGATATATAATTTATGTTATTTGTACTGTTTCATATTTTCTTTATCCTTATGGACTCTTTATGTAATTAACCCATAGGCTACTCTCCTATATAAGAGAGATCTAGGGTTTGTGGAATAAACAACTCTTTTGATTTTCCTAACATGGTATCAGAGCGACGATCCTAGACCGGAGCTCCTGCGCGCCGCCCCCCCTCCGAGCGTCGCCTCCTCCGCACGCCGTCCCCCCATGCATCGCTCCTCTCCTCCGGTCGCCCATCTCCACGTGCCGCCTCTCTCGGCGCGTCGCCTCCTCTCCGTGTTGTGTTGCCTCTCTCGGCACGCCGCCTCTCTCCTCGGACCTCCCCGTGTTGTGCCACGGGCCGTGCATCCCCCTAGGCCTTCGTATTGCCGCCTAGGCCCTCTCTTGCCTAGGACCTCCCTTGCCGGGGCCATTACGTAGGTTCTCGCCGAACCTTCTTCGTTATGGGTTTGGTTGCTTGAGTCCACACATGCAACCGAACCCGTGAATGTCAATGTAGACAACAATATATCCAGTCTACAACCCTAGTCTTCTTTTATCAATATGTCGAAAAGCAATGCTGATATTCCGTCCACATGCGCCTTCAGAGGTCATGCACCGATTGTGAAGATGGACGGGTCAAATTATGAATTGTGGACAATGCAGTTCATGAGTATGATGAAGTCGACCGGTAAGAAACACATTCTTACTGAGGAAGAGCCTGCTGAGAAGACTGGGGTTAAAGCTTCATGGGAGGCGGATGATGCATACGCCAAATTTTGGCTGTCAGGAACGTTAGCAATTGAGAGTGCAAATGATATTCTCCATCATCCCACTGCAAAAGCAATGTGGGATATTCTTGCTGCTACCTATTCGCAAGCAAAGAATGAGACGAAGATTCTGCAATTCCAACATGACATATTTACAACCAAGCAGAATGGACGGCCTCTACAATTGTTATACACGTCTTTACGTGGAATGTTCGAGAAGGTCTATAGCTTCATGCCTCTCACATCTACTCCTGAGCAGCAGAAGACCTACAGGAATGCCACTATGGTTGGTGTATTCTCGGCAACCCTTGATCCAAAATACGAGGCAGCACGTTCCCAGATCTTGGTATATTCCACTATTCCTCCTATGGAGGAAGCCTTACACAGACTGAGTCGTATTATTGTTCCTTCCTCTATTGCCAATCAGACCGCTTCAGCAATGGCAGCATCTCAAGGTCGCAGGGGTCATCATCCGTTTCGTGGTCGTGGACCTCGGGGCAGAGGAAATCGTGCTTGTCAACCATGTACCTTCTGTCATCGTTCTGGACATACCGAGGACACATGTTACTCCAAACATGGATTTCCTACTTCTGCATGAGTAGCTGAACAGATTGAACCTCCGTCTGCTTCGTCTTTGGATCAACGCTTTGATGATCTGGTAGCTCGTTTGAGGGGTATTATCCCTCCATCTGGTCATGTTACATCATCATCAGCCTCTGAGAGTCATCCTAATGTTGTTGCTTCTGCATCCACCAGTACCTCAGGTAGTACTTATGCGCTCACTAGCAGTAGTGGATCTGATACTATAGAGTGGATTATGGACCCTGGTGCCACACATCATCTGTGTGGAGATAGAGGTCTACTTACAACCTACCGACAGGTTCCTCCAGGACGTACTGTGGTTATTGCTAATGAGACGCACTCCTCGATTACTGGTCAGGGAGAGATTAGCCTGACACCATCTATGCATCTCAAGAATGTGTTACATGTACCTGATTTTTCTATGAATTTTTATCAATTAGCCAGATTACGAAGGATTTACATTGTCGAGCAATTTTTGATCCATCTTCTCTCATTTTTCAAGACATCCTTACGGGCAACATGATTGGGTGTAGCCGTGAGCAGAGTGGACTGTATCGCCTTGTTCGTACTCCATATGCCGGAATCTCCTCTCTTCCTACCGGGCTTGTCTTACCATTCATGTGGCACCTGCGCTTCGGACATTTACCGCTTCAGAAACTGTGTCATAGTTTACCCCAAGTTTCGCCTTACATGTCCCTTCAATGTGATGCTTGTCAGTTGGGAAAGCATCATCGGTCTACCTTTCCCAGTCATCAGAGTCGGAGCAATAGCTCCAATTTTGAGTTGTTTCATGTTGACATTTGGGGTCCTAATCGTGTTCCTAATCATTAGGGACACATGTTTTATATTGTCTTTGTTGATGATTTTTCTCGTCTGTCTTGGGTCTTTTTATTAAAGAATAAATCTGAAGCTGGGAATATTATCATAAATTTCATAAATGAAGTTCGTAATGTCTTTTCTGCATCTGTGAAAATTGTGGAAAGTGACAATGCCTTGGAATTTTGTACTCATGCTCTCTCACATTATTTTTCTACCCAATAATTCCACCAAACATCATGTGCCTATACTTCCCAACAAAATGAAGTTACAGAAAGGAAACATCGTCATTTGCTTGATGTCACCAGAACACTTCTCATACAGAGTCGTGCTCCTCATTCTTTATGGGGTGATGTTGTACTAACGACATGTTATCTTATTAATCGCATGCCGTCGTCTATCTTAGGTGAGAAGATTCCTTTCTCTTTGGTCTTTTCTGAAAAGGAATTGTTCTCACTTACCCAATGTGTGTTTGGCTCGGTTGTCTTTGTCCACCAGTTGTCTCCAGGTACTGACAAGCTCTCTCCTAGAGCTGTCAAGTGTGTTTTCATCGGGTACTCCAAGACACGAAAAGGCTACGGGTGCTATGATCCGCTACGCAGGAAATATTTTGTTAGTGTCGATGTCACCTTCTTTGAATTTGTTATGTACTTCTCTCCTACAGGTGATCGGTTGGTGTCCTCAGACACTGATGAAGCCATATATACGCCACCACCGCCACCACCTCTATCTACATCTCTACCACCATCACCACCACTACCTATACCACCTGCACCTCATGTTACAATTCATGTTCCACCATTGCCACTCCACTATACCCGTCGGCCTGCTTCTGCTCATGGTCACCGCTCATCATCTAGCTCATATGAGGTATGTTCTGAGAATATAATTTCTAATGATGGATCTAATGGTTTACCTGAGCAAGTTGTGGTACAAGGGACAAATGAGGATGCCATTGATTTGGATCTACTTATTGCGCTTCGGAAACATAAGCGTAGATGTGTGTCATATCCTATAGCATCTACGATTTCTTTTGATCGTCTATTTGGTGAATTCAGGAGTATTGCTATTGCACTATCTGTCGTGGACATTCCACGGAATACCATGGCGCTTAGCTATGGAAGAAAAGATGGCTGCTCTTCAGTCAAGAGGTACCTGAAGCCTTATTCCTGCACCTACCGATGTGTCTACAGTGAGTTGTAAATGGGTTTTCACAGTTAAGCACAATGCAGATGGCAACATTGACAGATACAAGGCAAGCATGATTGCTCGTGGGTTTACACAGACATATGGGGTGGATTATCCTAACGCATTCTCGCATGTTGCTCGTCATTCCACCTTATGGATCCTTCTCTTTGTTGCGATTATTCGAGATTGGCCATTGTTTCAGTTAGATATTAAGAATGCATTCCTATATGGTGATTTGCATGAGGAAGTCTACATGCAACAACCACCTGGTTTTGCTGTTGAGGGGGAGTATTCAAAGGTGTGTAGACTTCATAAGGTCATCTATGGCCTTAAGCAGAGCCCTAGAGCTTGGTTCCAGAAGCTTTTAGACTTGCTTGAAAGACAGGGGTATAAACGCTCTAATGCGGATCATTCCCTCTTTATACAGAAAACATCCAAAGGTATGATTGCAATTATGGTGTATGTAGATGATATCCTGCTTACAGGTGACGATGTACAAGGAACTCAGAGGGCGAAAGAAATGCTGGGTCGTGAATTTGTCACCAAGGACCTTGGAGTCCTTAGATACTTTCTAGGACTGGAGTTTGCCAGAACTCCACATGGACTTGTGATGACCCAGAGGAAATATATCGCCGATTTGCTAAGTGGAACAGGAATGCTTGGATGCCGACCTACCACTACACCTATGGATCCAAGCATGAAATTATATGATGATGATACTGATGAGGTGGATAGGAGAAGATACAAGAACTGGTAGGAAAACTTCTTTATGTTACCATTACCAGACCCGGTATTTCTTTTGTTGTTAGTCGGATGAGCCAGTTCATGGTGCAACCACGTCAGGTACATATGGATGCTATACATATGATATTTAGGTACCTTAAATCATCTCCAGGTGCAGGTCTATTGTTCAAGAAAGACAAGGAGATCGCTATTTCAGCATGCGTAGTCGCAGACTATGCAGGATGTCCTACGCATAGGAAGTCCACCACTGGATTTGTTGTATATGTTTGAAACTCTCTTGTCTCATGGAGAAGCAAGAAGCAAACTGTTGTAGCCAGATTCAGTGCTGAGTCTGAATATAGGGTTATGGCCCAGTTAGTACAGTAATGATGTGGGTGAAAGCCGTTCTTACAGACCTATATGTAGAAGTCCCACTTCCTATGGCTTTGGAATGTGACAATCAAGATGCTATATTTATTGCTAATAATCCAGCTTTTCATGAACGAACCAAGTACATTGAGGTTGATTGTCACTATATACGAGATATGATTCATAAGGACTTTATTTCCACTTCTCATGTTAGCTCAGAGGGGCATACTGCAGATATTTTCACTAAGGCGTTATTTAGAGGCCATTCCAGAAGTGCTCGTCCAAGCTGAGCATGATCGATATCCATGCTCCATCTTGAGGGGGAGTGTAGAGATATAATTTATGTTATTTGTATTGTTTCATATTTTCTTTATCCTTATGGACTCTTTATGTAATTTACCCATAGGCTACTCTCCTATATAAGAGAGCCTAGGGTTTGTGGAATAAACAACTCTTTTGATTTTCCCAACACTTCTTACATGGACTCAGAATATGTTTGATGTTCGGTGTCTCGTGGAGGCTTTCTGCGAATTTGCTACATGTCGAGATCATCTATACAAATGGTGTTAAGAGTTTGGCTCCCTTCACAATTATAGAAAATCTAATTTAATGAAAGGTTTATGATGTTTTGATTGGATTGCGAGTGATTATCAGAATAACTATTTAAATGGAGATTTTTTGAGGCAACATTAATCCCCATAAACTGAAATGAGAATCTCATTATAGGAAGGCTCTCTAGAGAGAGAAAGGGAAAGGTGTAGTCTATGTTTTTCACATGGTTGAGATTGGTATCTCTCTCATTGGTGTCGATGTAATGCCGTCTACCAATGCACATAGATGTTACACATGGGAACAAAGTTGAGGAAGATGTTGGAATGCAAAGCAGGGCATGAAGAATCATGAGAGGGAAGTGCCAGTGACATAATGTGGCCACACCCTCTGACTAAGAATAGGATGTGCATTAGGAGGCGGTACAAGCATGACGAAAGATGCACAATGGTGGCGCATGTTGGTTCAACGTCCATGAGAACATAAGAAATGAAACCACGATAGAGCCATCATGGAATACATGCACTATGGTGCATGTGCAAGTGAGGAGACAATGCATGAGGATCGTGGTGATTGATGCATTAGGGTCGTGGTGGTTGATGACCTAGTAAAGGTCTATACACTGACGCAATGGTATACATAAGGACATATGAGTAATATAATCTCCGAAAGAGATGATACATATTCACTACTCAACTAGAAGATATGAGCTCACTGATGAGATATTGGGACAAACCAAATTCCATCGATGGTTATCCTGTTCTTGAAACAGTGCACGATTTTGAAGGTATGATATATGCGTTTGGAAAGCATATGATCGATACCAACTCCAATGATCGAATGAGAAACTTACAGATAAAACCATGAATAAGATAGTTCAAATGAGATCCAAACTTTAGGTTTACACGCGGTTTTCCGGTATGCAAGATGTACATGTATTAGGAATACTCGAGGGTAGGGATGGCATTGGGCTGGACCGGCCCAGCCCAACCCGAAGCCCGGCCCAAAAAGATCGGCCCAGCCCAAGCCCAAAATGTCACCGGGTCGGGCCTGGGCCTAAATGTTCGGCCCGAAATTTTTTGGGCCAGGCTCGGGCTTGGCTCGGCCCAACCCGACCCGGCCCAAGGCCCGGCCCGTTTGGAGGCCCGACGTAAGGCCCGAATGGTGGCCCGATATGTAGCCTAATAGATCTACTCACTTGCACACCTAACCATCCTTCTTCCCTTGGAATCGCTTCTCCCCTTCCCTGTGCCCCTTCTCCCTTCTCTCTGATAGCCACCCCTTCTCAACAACATTGTCCATCAACTCTTTCGGCCATCCTATCCCTCTATCCGTTCTCTCCATTTGTCGGACATTCCCACTGCAGAATAAGAGCCACAACAAGACCCTACACGTGGACAATGGTCTGTTTTAGCTGTAGCAACTCTGATTTCCCAAATGTTTCTCCATCTTTTATAGTAAATCTTTATTTGTTAGCATCTTTAGTATTTATCATTCATGCCTCCACTAATTTTTACTTCAGTTTTCCTGTAAAATCTCATTACATTTTATCTTGAATGAAAATTTACTGTCAAAACTACTTCAATTACAAGCATATATTTATATATGATCTCTCCACATGTAATATATGCTTCATCTTCCCTGCACATTCTATTGTCACAAACCATGATTCCCACTAATTTAATTGTGATTAAAAATGTTAGGGTGCCCACAACTATTTTGGGGACAAACTTGCATCTGAATTTAGCAGATGTAGATATATACAACTTATATTATCATTCATAATTTGCATTTTCATTAGAGATATATAACAAATGAGCATTAACTGTATTTATTGCATGAATAGGAACAACCAGAAAATGCATCATCAACAAGAGCAATAAAAGAGAAGCATGACACAATTGAGGATGGGTCGGGCCTGGGTCAGACCACAAAAAAATTTGTGGGCCGAGGCCCGGCCCAAGGCCCGAGTTTTTTAGATGGGCTTGGGCCTGTGCCCTTTAAGGCTCGGCCCAGCCCGGCCCACGCCCATCCCTACTCGAGGGTGATGTGATCTTAATGGGTTGTATACCACGACACTTCCATTCCGAGGAAGTGATGAAACCGATTTGGATTTTGATGACTCCGCTCAGTAGACTAGTTGTCTATATCTTAGTCTAAAGATTGAACATTGATCTCTCTCATATCTTCTTGAAGAAGGAAGAGAATTTTATTCAACGAAATCATGAGCGATCTCCCTCATATCATCTCATTGGATTGCGAGAAACACACTTCATCCTTGTGCCGACAAGTATTGTCTCCGTCAGATCATACTTGAGACGATCATGCTTTAGAGGTATGTTTTATTCTCATGTGATCATGATGGAATGGGTTGGGAATGCTTCTCAATCCACGTGGTTTCATCGATTTTTTTAAATTTCCAATACTATCGCAACTCATACGACGAGTCTCTTTTAATCGGATTTGATTCAATCTCGCTGCTTCCTTGATGCGTGAGGCCAAACACCTCCCTTCACGTACCACCGGGACATGGAGGGTGTTGTGCACCCATTACTTCTACAGAAGTGTCGAAACCCTTTGTTTATGAAGGCTAAGCATGGAGGAGGGTCCGTACAGCCCACATGTTTGATCTCACTTGGTGCAAGAGGCCAACAATAGTATCCCCACTATACCCTTATCCAGTTCCTCTTGGGTTGAATCTTTTATCTCTTTTTCCCCTATTGTTGGTTAGAGCTGAAGGTTTTTTCTGTGGTCAAGTTTTCTGCATCTATTAGCTGTGAGTTATTCATATTTGCCTAGAAGTTTTTTTTGTCTCTTGGCTTCGTGCGTGATGAGTTATTTTTGTTGGTATACTTGGTCTCTTGATGGCAATGGAAGACAATAATGATATTGGAGGGGGAGGGCAATACATAAAGATGGACTATTACCCCATTCAAGTAATGACTGTCAAGATAACGGAAGAGAATTTTATTTTGTGGTTCGCTGCGATTGAGATGGCAATTGCAAGTCAGGATGAATCGGATTTATCAATGGCCTCGCTTATAAGCCTGATGATGGGGATCCCTTGTGGGAGAAATGGTACCTCCAAGACATCTAAGTAAAAACTTGGAACGTGAACTCAGTCTCCAGTGAGATACAACACCTTATTCCTCGAATGAGGTCGACACAATATATGTAGATAGTTTTGGAGAGAAAGTACAGTGAGGGAACAGAGATTCGACATCAATAGAAGAGTGTGATTTGCTTTACCAGAGGATGTCAGCACAATCTCTAGTCACGAGAGATTTGTGTTGCCGCATCATGAGGCACGATATTGAGTTGTACGAGTGTTCGAGAGAGGGCACGTCGAGAGCGCCCAGTGACAGGCGTGCCATCCAGAGTTGGTGAGATCCTGCTAACGAGACCTGCAGATGACGATGATGGCCCAATGCAGACTCAAGACGATGGAAAGATCGTGATGGAATTCAACTCAAGGGGAAGATTGTTAGGATTAGAGTTAAATTAGGATTAGGAATCTTAATGGGATTGACTCCTAATCCTAATAGTAGTTCGGTTGTATTCTATTTATAGTCGTATTGAGAATAGGACTATGAGGTTGTAACTGGGTTATATATAAAGGGGGTGGAGGCATTGCCTCAACACCACAGCAAGAGGGAAACCACCACAAGAACAATGTAACCCCTAGAGAGGAGGAGAAAGAGAGAAGAAAGGGATGAGAGAGTGAAGGAATGGAGAGATATGTACTCGTTCTAATTTATAGTAGTCTTTATTCTCCGGTGATTGCGAGAGATAGCCGACTATTGTTATATCTAGTTGTTCTTTTCTTCACGTGCATCCGTGGTGGTGACCGATTGTGCATCATCATCAGTATGTTGGTTCGTATCCTAACAATCGATATCTGAGAAGAGACAATACCAGCTCGTGGCCCCATCAAGAGAAAGAAGGACCTACAGATTTACCAACTAACTCAGGAGATATACAATCTCCATGGGGGGTTATGTGCGTGCTTATTATGATGCATTGATGTCTAAATGGGAAGACTTAGCTGAATAATCATGAAAATGCATCACATATCAGAATTTTTCTAAGGATAGAGAATGGAAGAACATGAACTTCATCTTTCTTGGTGGTCTAAGCCAAGAATTTGAGAGTGCTAGAAGACAGATATTGAGATCTACTACTATTCTTAGTATTCAAGATGTCTACCATCAGATTATGGCTAAGGATGAAAGAAGGTTGATGAATGGTTCTCCTGTGGAAGTTATGAATATGGAACATTCCACACTCATATCTTGAGGAAACAATGGAGAAAAGCATAACATAAAGTGCTCTCACTACAAAAAGTCCGGCTATACCACTGAATATTGTTGAGAACTTCATCCAGAGAAGAGACATGTAAGAGGAAGCTCTGTTCAGATAAACAAGAAGATTGTGGTTAATGTCTCATATCAGATTGGTAGCGAAAAGAAGAAGATTACTTCAGATCATAGCCATGAACTTTAGACCTATCTCAACAAGATAAGCACTCGTGGTAGGGATGAGCATCAGGCCAGTAGGGCCGGGCCCAGCCCAGCCCGAGCCCAGTTCCAATTTACGGGCTTACGGGTCGGGCCTAAGCCCATCGAATTTCTGAAATTGCTGCCCAAGCTCGAGCTTGACCCACAAGTACATGGGTCGGGTCGGGTCGGGTCGAGTTGGATCAGCTCGACCCGTTATATTAAAAAAAATATTTTAAACATGAATACAATACACATTTAACATGCAAATACATATTTAATATGTATTTCTTCAAAACATGAACATAATTGATGTCTAAACAACATAGAATAACAATGATTTAAAAAAGAAGATCCATGGTGATATTAGAAATCAGAAATTATAGATGGAAAAAAATCTCAGGCCTATATACAGGCCTACACTCGAGCCTATACTCAAGCCGGCTTATGGGCTTCGGGCTTGGACCCAAGGCAGCCCGAACCTGGCCCCGAAAACTGGATCGAGCCAAAAATTAAGCTTAAGCTTGCCTGTTTATTGTTCGGGCTCGAGCTTTATCAGGCCGAGCACCGGGCTGGGCCTGGACGGCCCAAAAATATGCTCATCCCTAATTCGCGGGGGAAGAATTCTGATGAAGCCTAAATTAAAAATAGTGCACTTCTACTTAACAGTTAAGCTTGTGAAGGGGTCTAGGATGGAGAGTTCAGTGGGTCTTTTTCCTACTCTAACCCATGTCCCTCCTCTTCATATGGAAACCAAGCCTTCTTCGCTCCCATGGCATCCAGTCTCTAACTCTAGTCTTTCTATCCCACTAGGGATGCGAACCCAGTGCGAGACTGACTTGTCTGCTTACCTCTCACCTCCATCGGGGGTTTGTTGGAAAAACTACACAATCTCAGGAAGGGAGAGAGAGATAAGGAAGGGTAATCAGACTAGTTCTCATTAGGATATATCAGTACTTGGTCTTTCTTACTGCTTCCTCCATCTCATAATAAGAAGTCATTACATCCTAGACCTAGCCGGCATCATAGGCTTAGTCCCAATCCCATGCAATTTGAGCAAACACATATGTTGGAGTATTTGGTAGTGCGCCCATGAGTTGTAGAAGGGTAAATGGATCCTGGAGAAGATCCATTTACCTCATCATGTGTTTAGTCCCATACCGCCCAATGGTGGGACTTGGAGGCTTTGGGAAGGCTATATAAGGAGCCCCAGACCTCTTGTACTCATTGAGAAAGTCAATAGACAAACACGCCCCATTTGAGGGCTTCTCCCGTGGTTTCATCCCGCTCCTCACGGAGTAGGGTTCCACGTTAAAATCTTTGTTCTTATTGTTCTATCTTTATTTCCGATTCCGCTTCCACATTCTTCATATTTTATAACATGATATCAGAGCGGGTTCGATTCTCAAGGAATAGTTATTGAAGTTTTTTTTCGAGATTCGATTTTGAGAAATATTTTTCAATATGTGAGAGTTGTATGTCGGTTCTCTGGCTTGTTTTTCCACGATTTCGTTGGAAACCTTAGTTTGGTTCGTTCTTGAAGATCTGACTGCGTAAGATCCAGTCCAAGGGTTCCACGCCGCTGCAGCCTCCATGGCGGAACCTCAAGAGCCCATGCGCCTCTCCTGCTTCCCTGCGCGCCTCCACACCAGGCGCGATTGTCCTGTTCCCTCCACGTAGCCGGGATCCCCAGGTCCAGTCGTCAATCTCATTCCATAAAGGTTTTATTCCTGGCGATCCTCTGCACCAGCGGCGCTCCATTCAACCTTAGGCATCCTCCAGGCGGCGTGATCTCGAGATGTGCTTCAGCCGCCAGGCGCGCATGACCCTCAGATCCCGCCACCCACATCGGCGAGCCAGTTGTTCAGGCTCCTCCATCGGCGAGCGCACCGCCCTCCAATCTACACGTACAACGAGCAGCATCCCAGACTTCCTCTTGCATGCGCAGCGCCCCGAGCGACATCCAGGCACTTCTCCACGGCGGCGTTCATCGTTACAGGCCATCCATCGCCATCGCCTACAGCCCTCAAACCCGAGCTCCATCGCCAGGCGGTGCACTTGCGCACCAGACCGCGGGCTGGCGGCACCTCCTTTGCAGCCAGATCCTCCTGGCGGCGCCTCCCCATGCTTCCAGCCTCAGAGCCTCTCCTCTGGCAACCCCTGCATCGACTTCTTCTTCCAGGTCGTCCCCCCATAATCGGCGCATCTCTCCAGAGCCTCAAAGAAGGCGCCCCGAACACGCATCCTCCAGATCGGCGTGCCCCCATCGCGGCGATGTGCGCCTCTCGCGCTCCTCTCATACTATGGAGCGGCGTTCCTTTCTTCCAGGGAACCCAAGCCATCGGCGGCGGCAACGTTTCATTTCCAGGAAGGGCTTCCCCGCTGGAACCCTAATACCCACAGACACGTTTTATTTAAAATAAAAAGAAAGAAAGGGGGCAGTTATGAAGGGCCCAAGTGGGCCATGGTTGTTTAAAAAAATGATGAAAAAAAGTGGCGGTTGTGTATTAGAGCCCAAGAGGGCTGTATGTATTAAAAAAATGGGGTGTGGGCCTGATTTAAAAAAAAGGAAGAGGTCGAAGTTTGCATTTTTCAAAAAAAAAGGCGCGTACATGGAAAGAGCCATACGCAATTAAAAAAAAGGGGACGCGTACAAAGAAAAGTCGTACGCCATTTCAAAAAGAGAGAGAGAGTGAGAAAATTTTTTTTGCAAAAGCCGATAAAAAAATCAAACGGCTTATAAATGAATAAAAAAAAGGATGAATGTTTTGAAAAAGCCGATAAAAGTTGTGATCGGCTAAGTGGTTGTTTTTGTCCCCATCATTGTTGTCTTCTCCCAACTTGGTCGACATCCATGTTTGTCGACAATTATGGGAGAAAGGGGGAGTATGGTGTAGAGTCATAGGTCTTGTTCCAGATTTCAGAGATATCAGATTCGTCCGACCAGTTCAGATTTTCAGACTCTACAGATTCAGCGGTTTCAGACTCGACGATTGTCTTCCGAGTCCAGTTTCAGACACGCACAAGTGTGCGGTCATTGTCAGATGAGCATATGTTGCCGTCATCAGTTCGAGGTCCCCATCATTCTTGTTGTAGTTCGGCCAGAGTTTTCATGTGAGCCATAGGGACTCCAGAGCAAAGGACCATTCCCTTAAGGGAAAGGGTTTTCATGTGGTATCATAGGTACACCGGAGCAGTGCACCATTCTCTGAGCCAGATGGGAGAGACCCAGTTCTCCGACGAGGAGACTTCAGGCGCAGTTTCAGACTCGACGGTCAGATTCCGAGTCTTCAGTCGACTCACACTCCAGCATGTTCGTCCTCCTCACCTGCACGACATGAGAAGCAACGTCCTCGACTGCAGCATGTGCGCGTTGGGTTGATATTGTCCGTAGTGTCCTGTAGCGTGAGTTGTGTCTCTTTCTGTTTGTTTGTCCAAGCTGAGCATTGCATGCTCTAGCTTGAGGGGGAGTGTTGGAGTATTTGGTAGTGCGCCCATGAGTTGTAGAAGGGTAAATGGATCCTGGAGAAGATCCATTTACCTCATCATGTGTTTAGTCCCATACCGCTGATGAATCTGTGATTCATCACTTCAAAAGTCAAAAATAGAGCCCTGTTCCCGAGCAAATAGAGGCATATTTTCCTTTATATTGCATAAATAGCATTCATGCATACATCCATAATTCATACATTTTAGTAGTTCATTTACATTTAAATAAGAAGCCAAAAATCCCTTGTAAAATACCCATTCACTAAAATAACCTCTTCTCTATAATATGTATTCCTTAGTTAATAATATAGGGAAGAATGCCAAAAATCCCCCTTGTAAAATAGTCAATAAAGCCCTAGAACCCCTGTACACTAAAATGCACATAAAGCCCTCATACAAACTCCGAATTAGGTCTACTTACTCTTAGAATACTACACATTAAAAGACCTTTAAAATGAGACTAATTTCATTGAATTTGGAGCTCATATGAGAAAGTTGGGTTTTTGGGTCACTTTGTATACTACATAGGTGTATAATTGTATCTTTGTATTTATATATCATATTTGACCTCATCTCCGTCTTTGGTCAACATGAAACTTGTAGATCTCATCGAGATCTACAACTTTCATGTTTTGAGTTTTTCCAAATTCGGCCCCCTCTTCTCTCTACACGTGTATTTTCCTCCAGCCACTCATAGCAGGCCACGTGGCGCCCTCTGGTTGCGCCACGCGGCCCGCTTCCCCTCGCCTCATCCGCCTCATCTTCCAACCGTTGGATCCTCTTCCAGATCCAACGGCCCAGCTCTGCCCACGCGCGCCTAAAGCCTGGACCATCAGATCATCTCCGGCCTTAATCCACGCCGCACGTTCGCGCTCTCACCAGAACACGCCACGTGGCGCTTTAAGGACCGCTCGATCGCATCCACGATCCTCTGATCTCAGCCGCCTCTCCTTCCAGCGAGTCTCGGCCCTTCGATCAGCTCCATCTCCTCATCCAGGCCACCCGCTCGCGCTTCGTCCGCAGCTCGCCACGTGGCTCCACCGCAGCCCATCATCTACGCGCCCCGATCTAATCCTACCCGCCCGCCACGCTTCGATCACCACCGTTGGATCACAAGATCCAACAGTGAAGACCTCGTCTCCTACCTCTGGGCGCCCTTCTCTCCCACGTCCCTTGCCTTGCGGGAGGGGCGCCGCCTTTCTATTTCCGGCTGCACGTCAGCCACCATCTACGTCAGCCAACACTCCCACGATGATCCCCACTCATCCCTCACCCTCGCCAGCTCCCTCACGCTCCACCACATCCACCAGAGTCGCCCCACGTCGACCACCTACCTCGCCTCGTCACCAGCCAACCCACCACCTTCAACCTATAAATACGCCACCACCGGCAACCTTCACCCCCATCCGCCACTCCAGAGAGCTTCCTTGAGCTCAGACCTTCCCATTGGTGACAGCAATTCGACGCGTCTTCGAGCGACGAAGGGTATCAGCTCCGGCGAGATCCACGGCAGCTCCGCCGTGTCGCAGCGACTCCCACGAGCAGCTGCACGAGCTCGGGCGATCACCGGCCCTCGAGCGACGACCTGGACCTCAAGCAGGAGGCCCAATCCCCAGGTGAAACTCCTCCATTTCCCCTCCGATCGTTTCTTATTTTTATCTTTGTTTTCTCCGACTTTATTCGCCGTCACCGGTCACTCTCTCGCCTCCCTTTCATCCCGCTGAGCTTCGCGTCGAAGCTCCCATCCTCGCTACACCTTTCACGACCTCCGACGACGCCTCTCGCAATATTCCGATCACCAGCTCCGCCATTTGGCCGGAGCTCATCTCCAGACGTCCCCCCTTCGCCTTAGGCCTCGCCGACTACCTTCACCTCTCCACACAAGCACGCACGAGCTTCGGCTAGTATCTGACCCGTGCAGGTACTTCATTTGTCACTGATCGGAGCTTCATCGGAGACGACTTCGAGCTTAGTCGTCAGCAACTCCCGACGGCTCTCTCTCACTTCTGAGGCCACCAGAGTCTTCATCGACCATCCGCGCAGCTTCTGGGATATCTCCGACAAGTCGGAGAGCGTCAGCGCCTCGAGGAAGGACGGGCGGAGCTACAGCACCTTCGCCGGAGCCCCGCCTTCTCCTCCGCAGGCGGCGGAGGATCGTCGGAGCAGAAGAGCAGCTGCCGTTCGATCGCATCGATCGAACGGCCCTCACATCGCCACGCGTCACCTCACCGCAGCAGCTTCCAACCGTCGATCGTGCCTCTGATCCAGCGGTCCTCAGCGAGCCACGTAGCCGTCTTCTTCGAGCCCAGAGACCGTTGGATCATCATCGATCCAAAGGCCCGAGGTTAGGCCACGTGCCCGCACCGACACCCCTTGGATCAATCTCGATCCGAGGGCCTTCATTACGCCACGTAGCCCAGTCGCCCGAACCTCTTCTCCGAGCCTAGGTTCGGGTCGCACGAACCTCACTCCAGAACTCCAGAGCGCCCGAGCCTAGATCCGAGCCTCCGCAGCTATCCGAGCCTAGTCCGCCCACGTGAGGAGCACGTGCGGCCTGGGTAATTTGCACAGAGGCCCCTGGCGCTTCCCATATTTGCAAAGAGGTCCCTGTGAAGCAGACCCCACGTGTGGAGCACGTGCACTGTGGAGAATTTGCACAAGAGTCCCCCGCATTATAGGTAATTGCATTTTAGTCCCTGTCTGCATATTTGCTTATTGTATTGTTAATTGTTTTTGTATTGCATGTACACCCCTGTGTTTGCACGCATCCCTAGGTTGCATTTTACATCATTTTGCAAATCTAAAAATTGCATTTTGTTGAGAATTTTGTCCTCTGTCTATTGGGCCACGTGCCATATTTTTGTAATTTCAGTTAAATTATTAATGAATTGATTGGTGAATTTTTGACATATTTTACCCAGTGACACCTTTTGATTTATAGTTAATTCTCTGTGCTTCCAAAAATCATCAAAAATTCACAGTAGTTTAAGGACAAGATTCTTGACATATCATAAAAATTTCATGTCATTTGCACGCATATCGAGGCCTAAATAAATTGTTGAGTGATTTTCTTAATTTAATTTTAGTTAATTCATTTCACAATGAAATTAAGATCTGTTAATTTTCCTAGGTCCCTCATCATTAGAGCTATCTAGGATAATTTTAGATCTTGAAAAAATTGTGGTTTGATATTTATTAAAAATTAAATATTGAAAATTACCCTGTCTGCTCATTTAATTCATAGTAAATTTATTCAGTGTCGAAAAATTCCAAAAAAAATTCGTGTAGGTCATTTTCATCATCACTAACCATCTGGCCAATTTTCATAATTTTTGGACTTCATTTGATATATTAATTAAATTGAAACGTTAAATTGGCTTGCATTTTCCACATGAGTCTGCATAAAAAGTAAAAAAAGACCAAAAAAATTACTCCTCGAAAATCAACACTTGGACACTTGCTAAAATTCACCTAAGGAGATAGATGCCTCCCTGAGATCGACCTTGGACTCCACCAAGTAAAAAAATTATTTGCCGCTTAAAATTAACTTAACATTAATTGATAAGTGGTTTTTGACTAGCCTCTCGTATCCGACTGCAACGAACTATTAATTAATTTGGACATTAATTTGACCGAGTTAACTAAGGGTGCGGGGCGCATATCAAAATGGCGCCGTTGCCGGGGAGGCACAGCTTAGGTTAAGTTTTGGTGAAATTTTGAGTGCTTGGTTTTCTTTCCCCGGGTAGTCTGACCCCCGGTTTTTCTTGTGAATATTTCTGTCTTTAAAAATTTTTGCATTTTTTGTGTCGTTCTTTATCTGACCTCAACTTGCTTTTGTGCGAGGGACACCGGAGTCGAAGACGCTTCGAGGAACCAGCATTCGAATTGATTTGAGTGATTTGAGAGAACCTGTAATTCATTTATTTCCACATTTTTCGCATCTTTTCCAGCGGTTCCCATTCGGGTTCTCGCGTGTGTAAAAATAGTGGAATCGTGTCCCTGTGTGCTGTGTGGTCGAATTATAACTTAGCTTGCACTAGCGGCTCCTCGAGCCAATCTAGGAATTGTTTGTGCTCGTAATCATTAGGACCACACAAATCACTTAAAAGACGCACTTAGACCGCAGTACTTAGCCAAATTAAACTGTTGTTCACGCTAATAGAACTGCCTGTCTAGGAGCGGCTTTCATCGCATGCATTTGCATTTAGATAAAATTTCAATTCTGTTCTGCATCCTGCATAAAAGCGAAGGGATCACTGTAAGTCTCCTGAACTCAGCATAACATCATTGTTTTATCGTGCATCGGCTTTTCTCGATTTCTCCCTCTGATTTTCACATTTAATTAAACGGAAATTGGGACTGTCCGATAGGCGTGCTGTGTGGTGGACTTAATCAGTGATAACTTAACTTAAAATCGAGACTGCTAAACAGTATTGACCAAAAAAAGAGAATAAAATTTGAAAATTGTTTGCGGGAGATTAATCCCCGACCCTGTTTTCAGGCTGAGTGAGGGTACTTGAGTGTGTGTGAACACCTTAAGGCAGAGCCCAAATCCCCGCCTTCCATATCACGAGCCAACTGATCTTAGCAAATATCACGAGTGGGATACTTTTAAGCTCATTGACAAGTACCAAGTAGCCTCCGCCTTCGCGGGTAGATAGGGGCGAACCAGCGGTACTCTGCGACAAGGCCTAGCTTTGTCAGCCTCCGCCTGCTTGCAGGTAGATAGGGGCACGTCATTGAGTCCCCACTCCGGATAGGAGCGCAGAAAGGGAGGATCGGCGGTATCTTAGGCGACAGGATAAACAGGGAAGACGCATCCGGCTCTAAGCCGACTTCCCTATAGGCTGCGTAATCCTTGCTATCTTGTTTGAAAAATCACACTTAAAAATTACAAGATTAATCGGACTCGATTTCGAGTCCTTCACAGGTGTTGAGTGTGAACTCAGGGTTTTGGATTGATTTTGCTTGCTTCAGGTAGGGGTAAAACCCTATCTTCTTCTCGTCACATCAAGATGAGTAATTGGGGAGATCTCGACGCATTATTCACCGATCTCTCTATGAGTCCCCCAAGTGACTCGTCTTTATCGGCCCAAGCGCACCTTGGACCACCCAGGACTCATGACCCTCTTTAGTCTTGGTTCCCTCATACTCAGGGTGGTCACTCTCCAACCAACCCTTTCATCTCCTCCGAGATTATCGAGGAAGATCATCGCCTCGGTAATCCTTTCCTTGAGTTATCCTCTGACATCGACCTTACTTTCCCCCCAGGACTGGAGGAGGAGATGCCGCCAAAAGTACCACCAGATGAGGAACAAATAAAACAGATTCTTGCTCGCCTCGCTGAAGCCGAACAGAAGAATGCAGATCTCACGGCGCGGATGGGACAGATCATAGTAGCAGAAGGAATCGACCGACCAATGGTTGATACCTATAACCCGGCGGAGAACGAGATTCAGAACTGGTTGGCACCTGCAGTTCCCGCCCAGGCATTTGAGCTGAAGCCCCACTTCCTTAGTCTGCTTCCGAAGTTCAACGGAAACCTTAATGAAGAACCATACACTTTCCTCCGTGACTTCGAGTTGGTGTGCAACAATCTTAGCCATCCCAATGTTGGCCAAGATTATATTCGGCTGAAGGCCACCCCTTTTGCCTTAGGTGATAAGGCGGCTCATTGGTTGAAAAACTTAGGGGTGGTATGCAATACCTGGATGCAGTTCAAGGACCTATTCTTGAAAAAGTTCTACCCTCTCAGTAGGACAAACCAGATGAGAACAAAGATCGCCAGCTTCGCCCAAGGACCTAGTGAACCTTTCCATGATGCTTGGGATAGGTTCAATGATTTAGTACAGAAATGCCCCTGCCACGGCATTTCAAAGGCGATCTTAGTCCAGACCTTGATCTGTGGTCTAACCCCAGAAATGCAGGGGTTAGTCAGTGCCGCCTGTGGAGGAAGCTATCTGAACAAAAATGAGCATGTTGTATGGAAGATCCTAGAGCAGATGGCGGAAACCGGCAGGTCTCAGGCCACAAGGGCCTATCAATTGTCTCCCTCAATCCTATCCAATGAGACAACTCGAAGGACTGTAGCAGATCTGACTGAAGACCTCATCCCCAGCATGGGGATGATTGCCGACAAGCTTACCATGGTCGAGCAGATCCACAAGAGAGTCGCGGAGATGGAGTCTCTTTCGAGCCTTCCAAAGAAAGTGGAGGAACTCTCTGAAAAGGTAGCTAAGATCAAGCTACCTGCCCCTTCTGCACCACCTGTACCTGTACATCGAGTCCATCTTGTACAGGAACAGGCACCGGGGTCTCAGAGCAGCTGGGATCAGACTTATACCCAGCAGAACCATCATGCACCCCCACA